>JAODUO010000097.1:312500-320000 GCA_025642075.2 Ridgeia piscesae | reverse complement strand
TCCACACGGCAGGACTTCGGACGCTGATGACTTTATGGTGTCGCCGTTCATTCGCTGTGTGGCGTTGGCGTCAACTCATTACCGACGTCGTTATCGTAAATGCTAATAGGTGGCGTCGTCGTCGTTACTTTTCTGAACGACAACCCCACGAGTCTAACCCGGAGGGTGGGAATGTTTAATTGACTCGAGATCTACGCTAACGATGTTAGCACCCTCAGGTTTGGAGAATGCCCTGCCTCACAAGTGAGTTTATATTTAGACACTTACTAATAAACAATTACTTGGTGAAAACCGTTGTTATTTTAAATATTTTCTTTTAACTTTATATTTGTTTTCATTGTTTAATATTAAGTAAGTGATTTTACATGTTAATGCATAACGCATAAACACAAGGAATGTTGTATTTTGAAGACATTAATTCTAATTCTAACATTAGGCCAATTCATGTGGAAGTATTTGACATGTTTCGTTGACTTCATATACATTTTATATTATTTTCAAAGTGATGGAAATAAACAGTACGTTACTTTGTGGTATCCTCGTAAAGCAGTAGATAAGAGGAGAAGTATGTTTTATGACTCTCGTGATTGTGTACTACTATTCCCGTTCACGATACAAGTAGCGCCATCTGGGGGTCGCAGTGGGTACACTATAGATGTATCGAGACCCTCATCAATCTTTGCTTTTGCCAGCAATGTTGACAACGGATATTTATGCGAATTAAAGTACTTATGCAGCATCTCGTAGACCAAACGTTGGTGGATACAGTTATCACTTTAACACATTTTCTTCATGTTTCTGTAATAAACACTTTCTGAAACCATAATTTGAACAACGAAGCGCATGTGTTTGGTAACCGGATTGTAGTCGGGGATAGTCGGTGGCAGTCGTAGTCGAAAGTGTTCACGTTTACGCGACTGTGACGTCACACTGGATTCGATTTTGACACAGTCGGATAGTTGGTGGGTCTCGCACAAACTATATACTGCAATCAGCATGAATCGAATCTGGTGTGGTCAGGTTTTGTCTGATCTGGTCGGATTTGGTCAGGTTCTATATGCATGGACATGCACATGTATCGATGAGAAACGGCTTAAAAGAATACAATTATCGGCGTAACAAAAAGTAAACACCCAATAGTTTTAATTTTTTTATTATGTATTATTCTTACATATAAATGGAGTAATATAAAATAAGGATATGCATGCATATATCATAAACACGATGACGTAGGGTTATACCATACGTTGTTTTGTAGAAATAATTAACAATATTAACAATAATATACAAAATCGTGCAACATTATACTGCACATCGTAGATTAATATTCGTACAGTTATGTTATATGCCACTGATAGACCGAACATAGTTACATTTGTCCAAGAAACATTTTTGCAAAAACCATTCACAAGCTGCATTCGACTGCCCCACCACTCGATGTTCATTTGAGACGATTTTAGCAATACATAAAATACATATTACGTCACGGAAAACATCACAAACACAATGAATTGTGACGTCACTATACGTGACTTGACCGGGCGTGACAGAACACTTGTTCCCCGTGTGTCGTTGTCAGTGTCGCCCTGCTCATGTCCATGTAGTTGTCATCTCGTTGAAAGCTGCATTCGACGTTGTCACTGCAGCGCCCACTGGTGGGGATCACACGAAATGGTGACGGCACACGAACGCGTGGCCTTGGGGTCTTGACCAGCGTCTGCCCATTAAAGTTATGCAGATCGTGTGTGTTCGGTCGGCTGTGCACACACGATGTATACACGGCGGCTGGTGGCACGAGAAAGGTCTGTTTGATGTGTTGGTTGATCGCCCGCCGCCATCACAGAAGATTGTCGCCAGTAGCGATGGCTGCCCCCAAAGCCTGCAAGGAGAAACGACGCAGTTGTAATGGTTCCTTATGCGTACCGACTACAGACGTGGCGTAACACAAAGGTCAAGGCGTGGTTTGCTTTGGGGTACGACCACGCCGCAAATGACCTCGGGGTAGATAAGTACGCGTCATAAATATGTGAAGGGTGTAGGAATTATTAGTGTGTATGTATACAACCCGGCCGGTTGTGGTCAAGGGATGTTAGTTCTGGTGATAAGCGTTTGTTATCAAGGGGCGAACGGTCGTAAACGGCACATTGCATAACATTGTGCGTGCTGTTGCGCGTTACCCGGGGGGGGGGAGATGGGGGATGGGGGCCAGGGAGAGTCGGGGCGAGTGTAGACCTGGATTTCACCGATGAGAGGTCGAGTAGGACAGTTGTCTTCATACGATAGGACGATAATCACAAGTGGTTGTGTCACGAAGGGAATATGCAGACAATTGAAATGAATCGCAAACCCACGAAACCAACTGTTGTCTCGCTTTAATGATCTGGCACAGCCACTCAATTATTATCATCATCATTATCTACCCACTGAGTTACTCAGCCACTCAGCCAGTCACTCAGTCAGTCGTTTCGTCATTCGTTCGTTCGTTCGTTCGTTCGTTCGTTCGTTCGTTCGTTCGTTCGTTCGTTCGTTCGTTCGTTCGTTCGTTCGTTCGTTCGTTCGTTCGTTCGTCGTTCGTCGGTCGTTCGTTCGTTCGTTCGCTCGCTCGCTCGCTCGGTCGGTCGGTCTCGGTCGGTCGGTCGGTCGGTCGGTCGGTCGGTCGGTCGGTCGGTCGGTCGGTCGGTCGGTCGGTCGGTCGGTCGGTCGGTCGGTCGGTCGGTCGGTCGGTCGGTCGGTCGGTCGGTCGGTCGGTCGGTCGGTGGTCGGTCGTCGGCGGTCCGTCGGTCAGTCCGGTCGATCGGTCAATCAATCAATCAATCAATCGCAATCGCTGCATCGCAATCACTCAATCGCAATCACTCACGCAATCGCTCAATCGCTCAATCGCTCACTCGCTCACTCGCTCACTCACTCACTCGCTCACTCGCTCACTCGTTCACTCGTTCACTCGTTCACTCGTTCACTCGCTCACTCGCTCACTCGCTCACTCGCTCAATCACTCAATCACTCAATCACTCAATCACTCAATCACTCAATCACTCAATCACTCAATCACTCAATCACTCAATCACTCAATCACTCAATCACTCAATCACTCACTCACTCACTCACTCACTCACTCAACGTCAACAGTCAATCGTCAACTCAATCTAAACTCAATCTCAATCAATCAATCAAGTCAATCAAGTCAATCAATCAATCACTCACTCACTCACTCACTCAATCACTCAATCACTCAATCACTCAATCACTCAATCACTCAATCACTCAGTCACTCAGTCACTCAATCACTCAATCACTCAATCACTCATCACTCAATCACTCAATCACTCAATCACTCAATCATCAATCACTCAATCACTCAATCACTCAATCACTCAATCACTCACACGCACGTACGCACGCGCGTTCTTTTTCCGTACCTCGTGTGAGGGTCCCCGTCTCTCTGGCAGCCAGCAGTGGACACGGCCGAGACGACTCGAACGTCCCTTGGCCACTGTCGTCGTTCGATAGCTCACCGCTAGGTGCGGCACTGTCTCTTCCTCGACTCCACGTCAGCGTCTGTGAAAACATTACAGGCACATTAAGACTTTTACACGTACACCAGCGATGCATCTGTCTAGTTGTTGAAGACATACATACACGCGCGCACAAACACACACACACACACACACACACACACACACACACACACACACACACACACACACACACACACACACACACACACACACACACAACACACACACAAACACACACAACACACACACACACACACACACACACACACACACACACACACACACACACACACACACACACACACACACACACACACACACACACACACACACACACACGATAACATGCAATAATAATGATGATGATATAGTGTCCACCTATTAATTCAATCGTTATTTTGAACTAGTTTACACCCGGCCTGGAGCATGAAACCAAACTATGCACGTGTCAGATAATTCTATTTAAATTCTTCAGTCCCATAAATAATAACACGCAGACGATGGCAGACATACACAACACAGAAGCAAAGTTTCTCATTTAACAAGTTCACCATTACGCATGTGTTTTTCCTGAACGACATCCATGCAATTGCTGTTGTCGGTAGTGACAGCAATGTAACGATAACACGATCGTAATGCCACCGTGGCGCACTCTGGAGAGTGAACCACAACTCAATTCTTCCGCTGTGTTTCGTGTGACGAGCAAGTAACTACAAATATCGACATTACTGTCTTATGCGTCACCACGTGGTAGCTGAAGACTAATTTCCAAGGAAACGAATAAATACAGAAAGAATGCACGTCAGCTCCGGGTAAGATATTATTGCCATAAACCCTCAAAGTTAACATTTCAACATCGAGATGAGATGACATGGTATGTTATATATAATCGATGCCAACGCAACTCTAATGCAAAGCGTGTATGTGTGTATATTTAGCGATGCACCTGTGGTCAAACCTTAACGACAGTCAGCCACGGTCAACATGCTTCCTTTGTTTCTCGCTAAAGACGCCGCTGTAGCCTTACGTGGTTTCACACGCTCGGACAGTGACCATGTACAAGATAACATTGTGCGGTGTGCAAAAATACACGGTTAATCACAATCCGACCCACCGACGTCGAAGAAACATGCGACGTTTCGTCTAATCGCAGCGACTAACATCAGACGATCCGAATCGGAGTCACTCAAGCGAGACGTAAACCAACGTGCAACTACAGATCTCGGATTTGGACGCCTTTCTTCTTCGCCAGGTGTAATCTCATTTAATCGGGCTGGGACCACAGCTAATCAGCGGTTGCTACCATAGCCTGCAATTACGCTTTACACGTAATCTCTCTCAGAACCGCCAGGTGGTCGACTATGTTGTGTGATACGTAGAAAGCCAGGAAGCTATGAATGACCCAAAGCTCCTTAAAATTTGTTTCGAAAACATCAAGCAGATTGTGAAAGGCCATTGCGTCAGGCGGGATCCGATCTGCAATTGAAGCTAATTGTACATGGTACAGCGGATAACATGTATCTACACCGAAACCGGTTCTCGTGGGAATTACAAAATAAAAATAAAGGAATGCTACAACGTTAGCAAGTTTGTGCCTGGTTGATTAAGTGTTGTTGACTGATTCAATTGCAATCATTTCCGTGACGTCATGCAACAGGCGCGGACGTAGATATGGGTATTTCCACTGACAATGTAATTACAATTACAGTGTATGTTAAATTATAATAGCTGCGATCAATTGGAAAATGTTCGACCGATTTATAGTTATGGTTAGCATAATATGGTTTAAAGTTCCTACCACCGGGAGTGCAACTGTGTGGCTATAGGACAAGGCCGAGCCGAACGAGATGTTTCTTTGTGTTTTCGGGCAAAAAAGCCATTAACCCCATATAGTGCAACATGAAAATAAGATAACATTTATTTTGATTTGTGTATATCACAAGTTGCATCGAATTCCCATGACGCGTATATCAAATATTCATTTGCAAAGGAATATTAAACACTCCTGTAATATAGTATTTTATATTACCTTATAATCGTTTAATATTGTACATATACACGTCAATATTATGTGATTACGTTAGGTATACACATACTTTGTAGTGCCAGTATTGTGCCTATGTAAATGCAACAACCATCTCTCGACGAAATGTCCTGAAGATTATGAGAAACGAAAATGTATGTATGTACTGCTAAACACATACACACACTCATATATATATATATATATATATATATATATATATATATATATATATATATATATATATATATATATATATATATATATATATATATATATATATATATATATATATATATATATATATATATTATGTATATATATATATATATATATATATATATATATATATATATATATATATATATATATATATATATATATATATATATATATATATATATATATATATATATATATATATATATATATATATATATATATATATATATATATGTTGACTATAAGTATAACGATACAAGCACATGTTATCAAATATCAAGTATGAAAACTTATGTTGAAATGACAGTAATTACGTCGAAATTTAACAGCCAGCTGCACCGAGAAAAGAACTTTCCGACAGAAGCAGCAAAGATGGCGCCCATTCATCTTTCCGCTGCGACGCCAACGAAGTCTTCGGGCAGAGTGACCGACCCCCCGCAGACGCGGCGTTCCTTGACCGTGACGCCGCCACTCGCCAACAATCAACACCCCCGGTGACAAGTAGTGACAGGCGGCGTTGACAGCCAACGGCTACGCGCGGTTAATCGGCGACTATTAATGACATCGGAATTGCGACGCCAGCGAGCAATCCCCGCCAGAGGGTGCTGATGGCGCGTTGCTTCGGGCGTTTCGTGGCGGCATAAAAGACGAATTGCAAGTAGGAAGCAATCGGCAGGACATTGCCGTCATTGTGTGATGATTAGATCGAGACAGACAACAAAAGGATGCCACGCCAATTTCCTACGTCCCTCCGGATAAATTAGTCTGTGTCATGGATTGATGGGATCCGTCACATTAGCAGGATGTGGTCAATCGTCAATTTCATTCAGCGGCGTTCAAAGCGTACATTGTTTGCCTCATGGTCTGTGTCAATAGTATACGACAGTCGTTCTATTTTTTCTGCACACTCGCAGTCGGGAATAAATTCTCCAACATTAAAAAAACACCTGAAACTAGAATAACCTTTCGTAAAAAAAGATTGAGGACATATTTGTATGAAATCGTATCCCCATCCCAAATCTGTGGGTATGCGTAGACCTATGTGTATGTGTAGTGCGTGTGTGTTATTGCAAGAACGTTTGTTTATTTTGTGCTGTATATTTATACTATATATATATATATATATATATATATATATATATATATATATATATATATATATATATATATATATATATATATATATATATATATATATATATATATATATATATATATATATATACATGCTCATGCATACACACATGCACACACATACATACATATCATATATACATAATACATACATACATACATACATACATACATACATACATACATACATACATATATATCATACATACATACATATATATACATAATACATTACACATCAGTATATACACACATACATGTATACATACATACATATATATATATATATATTCATATGTATATATATATATATATATATATATATATATATATATATATATATATATATATATATATATATATTATATAATATATATATATATATATATATATATATATATTGTGTGTGTGTGTATGTATGTATGTATGTATGTATGTATGTATGTATGTATGTATGTATGTATGTATGTATGTATGTATGTATGTATGTATGTATGTATGTATGTATGTATGTATGTATGTATGTATGTATGTATGTATGTATGTATGTATGTATGTATGTATGTATGTATGTATGTATTTATGTATGTATGTATGTATGTA
>JAODUO010000097.1:57500-307500 GCA_025642075.2 Ridgeia piscesae | reverse complement strand
ACAGCTTGCCGTATAGGCGCGACGTCTTGTCCGATAAACCGTAGACGATCTCGCCGAACTGCCCCGAATCCCGGTCGGTGGCTCGGACGGTTATCAGCGTGCTTCCGGCCTGTCTGTCTTCGGGAACGTCGACTTCGTAGCGTGCCCGTTCGAAGATCGGGTGGTTGTCGTTGACGTCGAGAACTAAAACGTCGATTGTCATCGATCCTGTCCGCGTGGGTGCGCCACCGTCTGTCGCTGTCACGATCACGCGGTGTGTCCGCTGCCTCTCGCGATCAACTGTCTTCATCAACACCATGTAGACGTCTAGCGACGAATCACTCCCGTTCGTCACCTTCAGCGCGAACGTTCCCGAGTCGTCTGAGATCTCGTAGCGCGTCACGCCGTTTCTCGGGCTGTCGGGATCCTCCGCCGCTGGCATGCTAAAAGTAGTGCCGGTCTTCGTGTTCTCCGGAATCTGTCGTGTCACGTGCTCGGCGGGAAATGTCGGCGCGTTGTCGTTCGCGTCAGTAATCCGTATTCGTACTTTGACGATCCGGAAAACATCCGGTGGGCCGTGGATAGCGACATCCAGGTTCACCGCGCATACTTCCTGTCTCGGACACAACTGGTCCCGGTCGATCCGACTGCGCACGCGTATTATCCCGTCTTTCCGCGCCACCGTGAACAGATCATCAGCCGACTTCCGGTTGTCGTTTCGCGGGAGAACCGTGAATTGCAGCTGATCCAGAACACTCTGGTTGTACAACTGACTGATCCGTGAATCCGAAGCGACGTCGCCTACAAACGTGTAGGCCAGTACTTCTTCCTCTATGTTGTACTCGATTCGGGCTGTAGTCGAGGCGGATGTTGACACTGTGGCAACCAGACAAGCAACCACGCAGAATAGGTTCAGCGCCATCGTAGTCGGCGGTACAACGTTGGGTCGTCGGTGTTGTCAACGCGAGGCTCTGGTTGCTTCAATCAAACCGTGACTGTGTTTACTTGTGCGTTCGTTCGCATGCTGCATATTCTGCAAAATATCGTCACATTATTGTGTTAAAATGTCTTTATATAGTGTTCGTTGTTTGCGTGCGTGCGTGCGTGCGTGCGTGTGTGTGCGCGTGCGTATATTGATTGTCGTATATGTACATTTGTTGTTACATCATTGGTGATATTTGTATTGCTCTATGGTTGTTATTTTTTATGTTATTGTTGTTATTTATTTTGTTGTTACTGTTACTAATGCTGTTATCGTTGTCATTGTGTTAGTTGTTGTGTACACTACGTTAGACTACTTACACGAGTTTTCGGTCTCTCAGAAATAAGATATCATTATGTTCTCACACTCTTAGTGATTAGTGTCGGTGCCGTGGCTACAGTCAGATTCAACACAACACGGTTAACGAGACGTCACGTGACGTCAGAGCTGTCCCCCCGCAGCATTAGCTGAGACAGTCGGCTGCGGAACTACGCCGAGAAGACAGTCTGGTTACTTAGTCGGCTTTTGTTTGTTTATCCGCGTGATCTATACAAATGCTGCCACCTCACGGACACTGGTTAATCCTGCATTAATTTCTATGTTTATAAACAACTGCAAATTTGTATTTCTATTTATTTTGTTTTAATGTTAGTTTAATTTTGAATATTTTTTTATAATAGAGCATTATTTGATAAAAAGGTATCCTTATTACATTTGTATGTTATTCGTGTGGGGCTAAACAATGCTGCCACCTCACGGATACAGGCTATGCCGTAATTCTTGTTTTATAAACAACTGTAAATTTGAATTTTTACTTATTTTTGTGTTAATATAAGTTCAATGTTGAATACTTTTCATAGGATATCATTATCTTGTAAAAGTATATCGTTACTTGAATTTTTAATTCGTAGTTGGACTGAGAGCCAATCAGCGTCTCTACCCTAATCTGGGGTAAGGCCTAACAAACGCAGAGCCTTTCTTTCCCCAGCAGAGTAGAGGGGCTTTATAGTGCTGCCACCTCATGGAGCCTGGGTAACCGAGGCTAAGACAGCGTATCGGTTCGAGTGCCGGTCGACAAGCAGTTGCTACCTCTTCACTGCTCTACCGTCTTAGTTCGTCGCGGTCCCTCACAAACTACAAGAGTCCTTCCAGTCTGTCGAGAGGGCATTAGCCGCGCACAGGGCGGACTGAATGTCAAATTTAGAAACAACACTAACCGATATTGTGATACTCTCGGATCGGACGTTGACAGGATATTGGCATCCTAGTGAGTTGTGGCAACGCTTGTAGACTGGGCAACAACATTGTAACAACTATTGTAGACTGGGCAACAACATTGTAACAACTTTTTAGACTGGGCAACAACATTGTAACGGCAGTGAAAATACATACTTAGTGTCAAACGAATGTTAACACACATACACGTTAATTCCATAACTGAACTGACATGGAAATAAGTACATTTTAATAACTATGTGTGATAATTGATGGTGTTTAATTACCACGCCATAATATTAACTGTTGTCATTGTTTTTATTGTTGTTGTTTTTGTTGTTGCAACTATTACACTATTACACTACTACTACAACCAGAGCTAGCCGACTCCTTCAGCATCAGCATGTCGGCTTGCAGCGTCTGTCTCATGACAGATGGACCATAAAACTGACTCGTGCCAATGCAAGACATTTCAAAGGTCAATCATCAATTTATACAATAGTTAATTACAAAAGCGGGGTCTGAGGAGGTCGCGACAGGTGCCCCGGAAATTGCCTCTTCTGGCGAGAGATTACTTCAAAGAGTTGGCGGAAATCAGCAAGACATTTGTGTCCCATACAAACGTCTACGTCGTTATTGACACTTTGTGCTTAGGTCTCTTTATGCCAGTTTATGCAGAGACTAACCTAGCGCTTGGCACAATCGCATGTCCCACAAAGTGACCAGTTTCACAATGTGGTGTTTATATTAGTTTACACAACTTCACAACTCCACTTTTACATACATAGATTGTGTTGAGGTTTAAAACAATAATAAAAAATTATGAAGTACTTATAATAAATAATTATTGTCAGTCAATTGTTGTATTTACAGACACTGATTTCGGGATTAGCCACAAACGACAGCGCACAAATGAGACAGTGGTTCTTATGCTACGTGTGCGTGGGTACGCGCACGCGCGTGTGTGCGTGTGCGTGTGCGTGCGTGAGTGTCTGTGTGTGTGTTGTGTGCGTGTGCGTGTGCGTGTGCGTGTGCGTGTGCGTGTGCGTGCGCGTGCGCGTGCGCGTGCGCGTGCGCGTGCGCGTGCGCGTGTGTGTCGTGTGTGCGTGTGTGCGTGTGTGCGTGTGTGCTGTGTGTGTGCGTGAGTGTGTGTGTGTGTGTGTGTGTGTGTGGTGTGTGCGTGTGCGTGAGTGAGTGTGTGTGTGTGTGTGTGTGTGTGTGTGTGTGTGTGGTGTGTGTGTATGTGCGTGCGTGCATGCGTGTGTGCGTGTGTGCGTGCGTGCGTGCGTGCGAGCGAGCGAGCATGCGAGCGTGCGTGCGTGCGTGCGTGTGCTATTTAGACATTGGCATCATTTCGAATCGTAGTCGGACTGAAGTCAACTATTCATCCAAAGTTACATGTAAATAAGCAGTTTGCTATGGAAATGTCTGCTCGACCCAAGGGACAGAACATTCACTGAAATTCACAGGAAAGATATTAGATGTTTATCTGCGACATACCTTCATAGGTGATATTGGATACATCTGTTCTCCGAATCCCTGCAGGCTGCGCGTCCACTCCGCTTGACCGGTCGCCTTGAATACTGGGCAAACGCCTTGCCATCACAACACCCATTAACAACACAAACTGGACAACACACGCGTCCACTTGAGACACGTGACTGTCTCGGAACCAATCAGATCGCGTGATAAATCAACAAGCTTAACCATCGGTCCGCGGTCGCTGCAACTCCGAGTGCCGCCTGTAATTAACTGGGTAAGTGGACTGGTCAAGACGACGGCAATGGTCAGTTAAACCGAATGACGCCACTATCCAATGTCACCAATTTCATCCCGCTAACGGCTTAATAGGGAACGAATTGAATGCGGGACATTACCCCACATGATCTAATAGCTACTCAGACGTCGTATATGTGGCGCAGATGATATCAATCTTCGACCCGCTCATCTGCATAATGGACAAACGATACACCTGAGGGCCTGGCGTCTGTAAAGTGGCAGCTTTGATTTCAATGCGTGTCTCGCCTGTCTGTGTTTAATGCCGATTTCCCTCATCTTGGTCGACGTCTCTGACTCCGGCAGTTTCTTGGTTCTGCCAACCCCGTGCAATCGTGTCACTCATCACGTGATGGCCACAAGTGTCCCTCCAATAGAAACAATAAATATGTCGTTGTGTATGTCCATGGTGCAAGATAATAATAAATAATAATACTACAAGTGTCTTCCGCCGTCGTGGCAGCCAGGTAGGGCGAGCAACCCGCTCCTACGACCGCTTACACCGCTTCTCTAGAATTGTTTGTAGATACGCCATCCAGTAATGCGATTCGACGCAGCTTTTCCAAGTCAGCCCTGGTCTTTAGGCGCATGCCGATCTGCTGCAGGTCGGTGTCAAGCGTCCTGGGGAGGCTGGTTCTGGGTCGGCTGCGATGTCCTTGAAGTTCCTCCAACAAGATATCAAAAAACAGTGCAACTGAATTTAAAAAGTAGACTAACAGCCCAGAACACACAACACTGTCACTGTCGCGGATACAGGTGTTGTGATTACAATGATGAATGCTAATTATCTAAGGCAGTAATATTGTTTAATGACAAAACAGTTTTCAGTTGAAATGCATACTTACGAATGCATACTTATAACCCAATTACAAAATGTCAATTATCTGCGTTGTTTTTTAAGTGATATCTCTTGATTCAAAACTCTGACATTAAGTACAAAACGCTCATAACACGGGCCTCCTTTGGTGAGTTTGTTGACGCGTCAATCTGGAGTCTAGTTGTAAAGTACCATAATTATCTCAATAGTCGCCCTGGCGTAAATGGCTATTAATTTAGATGAGACTGCATTAAACTATGACACGATAATTGTTTTCGTGTGGACATAATCGATATACATGAGTGAGCAATTGTTATCATATTATAAGATAAACGTGTTTACTATTATATGTTGTGATGTCATTATGAAATTGTTGCCACATAAAACGTATTTGTTTACTTTTCTTGCGAATTGGTCGTATATTAATGAAACAACAGCGATACATAAATTGTGACAACTATCGATATGATTTAGATACCTAGTTGCTGCTTTCTTAATAACTTAATCAGGTTGCAAAAGACGAAACTCTCTCACTGACAGGAATAAACATATTATTATTACTTTTTAATCATAATTAGTGTAGCTTCCTTTCAAGAAGCGTTCAACATATAAGTGTTTCACTTCGTGTCTACTCCTTTTCAAAACATATTTCTTAATTGTATTTCATTCGTGCCATGTGACTTATTATTATTTGTATTTGTATTGCTTGCTTTTTAATGTTGTGTGTTTTGAAATAAATTGAATTGAAAAAAATTGAATTCAACAAGTCACACGTGCACTGTATAACACAACAAAATGCATTAACACACATATTTCAACACGAAGAATATCTTAATAATAATAATAATAACTACTAAAGTCCAAAGTAGACGTCTGTTGAGAAGTGTACTACAACAATACTACATCAATACTACAACAATACTACAACAATACTACAACAATACTACAACGATACTACAACGATACTACAACGATACTACAACGATACTACAACGATACTACAACGATACTACAACGATACTACAACGATACTACAACGATACTACAACGATACTACAACGATACTACAACGATACTACAACGATACTACAACGATACTACAACGATACTACAACGATACTACAACGATACTACAACGATACTACAACGATACCACAACGATACTACAACGATACTACAACGATACTACAACGATACTACAACGATACTACAACACTACTACACCAATACTACAACGATACTACAACATACTACAACGATACTACAACGATACTACAACGATACTACAACGATACTACAACGATACTACAACGATACTACAACAATACTACAACAATACTACAACAATACTACAACAATACTACAACAATACTACAACAATACTACAACGAGCAAATCCTCTTTCCAAACACCATTTCCTCAGAATTGTCGTGGGCGCGGCCAAAGGACCATTAGTAGCGGCGTTCCACTGTTTACTCCGTCATTACTCGGTTTGTCTGTCGGCGTCCACGGACACGTAACCAGGAGCTTCGACGTCCCACTAAGACCAGCCTCTCCCGCCACTTACCGCAGTCGGTGACCGACACCGCTGAATGGCGCTAATAATAATGCGATATTTGATCTAATTTGCCATTGTTTGCGGAATGGGATTAGCTAAGGTTGCCATTTTACATGCTCATGGCGTCAGGGTTTGCGAAGGATAATGTCCGCAATCCAATACGACTTACGCAAGAAATGAGTGTGGATTACAAGCAGGCGTCGTAGAACGAGGAGGTCCCACGGCGCGGGCGTCAAACATCCGCGTGTCTGTGTCGGTGTGGATGGCGTAGGTCGCAATACGTCATCTGTGGCTTACGTCATCGGACTTCCTCGGAGCGCTTCCCACGGTTCTGTCACTCTAAGGTTACCTGCACATGTTAGTGGTGGTAGTTTAATCGGACGCACACACGCACGCACGCACGCACACAGCGTACACACACACACACACACACACACACACACACACACACACACACACACACACACACACACACACACACACGCACACACACACACCACACACACACACACACACACACACACACACACACACACACACACACACACACACCACACGCGCGCGCGCGCGCGCGCCAATCATTTTGTGAGAAAATATTAAGGGACGTCAACAAAAAACAGCATCACAACCTAAAATTAAAAGAACATTACAAGCCGTCAGTAAAACACAATACGTTACGGAGTAGATAGTGCTACAAACAGACAAGTAAACTTAGTACGATCTCTTCATCGCATGTATAATAACTTTGGTAACTGCAGGCAAAAGCCACACACACCGGATATGTGTAGTTTTTAGAAGGTGCAATGCGACATGTAGTTTGGAGTGAGAAGCAAGGGAAAACCATCGTGACAAATAACTCTCTAGATATATATGGAGACGTGTTAAAAGACAGACAACTCATTCATGATTTGAGTGACGTCGTATGATTTAATAAGGCGGTTTACTTCGCCTATACAACTTTCACTCGTTGACATTTGAGTACATTAGTTAGCGACGCTTCGGTGTACTCTGTGTTATTGTGCGCAGTGTATCAAGCGTGGCACTTCGGCTTTCCTGACGCAATTATCCACTCTGCGATCTTTCGAAATGCTCGAAGACGCAGTTTGAACTTGTGAACTGGGTCCTGTAAACATGGAAGTTACGGTCCTTTTGTGCTTGCTGAGAACTACGCTTCTTAAGATAGACGCGTTCGACATCACGTGTGTGGCTACTTGGTAGTAAGTGTTGATTGAACAGATCAACGCCGCACAGAAGGAGAGAGAGGCGAGTGCCATTTAGTTGCGCCAATATTTGCTCTGCGGGACTGTATCGGTCTGGTGGCTACGCTTCAGTGCGTCGTCGCTCTTACATTTACGTCGCGGCCAGATTGTGAATCATGTATGAAAAGCACACATATGGCTAAGGCTACAGTTAGTTAGGAATAGTATGAGCACCACGAAATAAACTCGTTTTTGCGCGGTTACGTGATTTTCATCACAGAAAACTCCGGTACGTGGGGCCACTGTAGTTAATTTTGCTACCCCTACCGTCCATGCAAACATCTGATTATAATATTGTAAAAATAGAGTCAGCCTAACCATAAACCTCGCACTTGTTTAAGACTAGATATTGCGACTACTCAAAAGCGTCCAATGTTCAATGGAACGCCGCCTCGACTTCTCTGAGAATAGTTGAACATTCGTCTGTAATAAAACTTGCTGCCCGAAGAAACGAAGCGATATACATTGTAATTGAATTTAATATATTTTTTTATTCACTCTAACCACATATCGTGGTACATAGAGGATCACAGTTTTACAAATACATATATAGGACATGCATAACACTGCATATCAATGATTACAACTTGATAATAATTACCCAGCTGTACTACTATCCGTGTAAAATTACATTTATACAAGTTCATGAATAACACACTAGGTGTCGGGTCATTGACCATACAGCTTTAAGCCACGCAAGATGAATTTTGCAAGATTATTAATTTTGTCTGGTTCACTGGTCTGTAGTATGCGAGTACAATTGTGTACATATGTACTCCTCCTATTAGAGGAAGATATATATTTAGTTCTCAGGTCATCCAACTTTGTACATTCGTATAACAAGTGAATTTCATCACCTGATACACCTTCGTCACAAATAGTGCAGTCTCTCATTCCTAGGCACGTTGGAGTTTGTTTGGTTATTAATAGGTATTTTATGTGGACCTATTTTGAAGTGGAATAATGCTTTTTTAATTGTTCAGGAAGGATTTTTATATACATTTCTTTACAATGCGATATCTTAAATAGTTGATACATCACATTATTATCATTTGTCATTCTACTGTGCCATAGTTGCTTAAATTGATCACATTCACATTTCTTTATACTCTTGGCATCAATGTTATGATCTTGCATTAACCAAATATAATTAATGCCATTTGTTTGAAAGATGTTACTAATACATTTAATCCAGGGTGAGAGGTGTACATATTTACAATAAAGATTATATAAGATTATGTACATGACCTTATTAAGTTTTTCCTTGCTGCTTTTTAATAGTTTTGTCTAATAACAAACCATTCTATTCTTTATGGTAACCGACAGTGGGTATCTGTCAAGTTCTACATATATTGGCATATTATGGGGAAATTTTGATACTCCAAAAACAATTTACAAAATTTAGTATGCACTTTCTCCAGGATATCAACATTTTCATATTCCCACACTTTACAACCATACAATAAGATTGGTTCTACACACTTGTCAAATAACTTAAGCTTAACATCGGTTGGTAGACTTAGTCTCCTGCCTTTTTGTATGAGTGAATACATAGTCTTTGTGGCTTTATCACGCAGTAACGCAAAACACAATGGCGCCATCTTGCGGAGTAATGTTTAGCTCATGTGTCCGCTTAGATTGTCGCGTTCATATAGCATTATGGGTGTGAACTGTGGTGTAAGAGGTGAACACCGCAGCGTCAGTGGCTTGGAAATGTCTGTCATGTGCTAAGCGAAAGGTTAATTGAAATTACACACAGGACAACGAAGGGTCAAAATTACCACGAGAGTAATCCAACTGAACAGCGATGATCGTGATCACGGAGATAAACCACTTATGTAAATAAATTAAATAAAGTAATCAGTTGTTCAGTGTGGAAATTGTGATGTTCATTTCTTGGTCTTAAATTATAATTCATAGAATGTGGTGACTTTAATTCACATTTAAATGATTATGTTAAGTCTTCTTGGTCGGCGTGAAATGTGGTCAGACTATGCGTGCATGCGTATTATTTTCTGTTACTTTCTGCCATAACCACGAAAACAACCGCCAACAGCCGGCAACTGGACAACTTCGACTACCGGCGTAAACTCGCTATTATAAGTTAGCTTTACACAAAATACCGCTAGATGGCGCGTTTGTGCACGCAAATATTTATAAACCTTACTGCATTCGCACGCGCGAATTAGTTTAATTAATTATAAATAATATAATAATAATTAGCAGCATCACTATGGTCTGCAGAACATTTTAAACGGCAAACAACGGCAACGCTTTGGTGATATGAGCCTAATAGAGTTAATAAAAAGTAACAATTTAATAAAATAAAATAAAAATAATAGTTGATTTTATATAGCGCCAAATCCATAATTGGTTGTAGCGCTTCACAACATACTGTTATTAAAGTATAAGCAATAAGAAGAATGCTACCCACAGGTAATATTTTAAAATAAATAGTAAAAATACATGTGTCTGCGTAATTATCTAAAATTGCCTATTAGTCATAAAAGAGGTATGGAAATTACGTGTTGTTCAATGATGTCACATCGTTTGTTTTATCAATATTTCTGTAAACATCCCGCGTGTACTGCGAGTATGCAAGCTTATGTTGCATAAGCGATGTTTGATCAATAATAACTAAAACAATAACATATTAATATTATTATTTTTAAATGCACCAAAACCTTCTTTTTCTACCATCATACATTTCCAATATATTCATATTTTGTTTAACTTTCGTTTTTTTCGTTAGAGGAATTCAAGTGATTTTATTTTATAACGTAATGTATGTATATGTATGTAAGATAGGTGAGGAGAAGTTTGGCGGATGGTGGAGGTCGTTTTCATGGTTGGGTCAATCCAACCCAGTCGTCTGGCATCCGCACTTTGCCTGTGACTGTCCCAACGAATCCACTGGACTACTGCTTCAGTTCTGGTCGATTCAAAGGGTAACAAAAAGACAGCTTACTGATACTGTCTTTCACTGAACTGTTGCTACAAGCGTATGAGGAACAGTGTGGCATGTTGCTGTCGCGAACCGCTTGCCTCTCTGTTATGACAGCTGAACCAGCAGACGACTTTATGATCTAATACTTTTCCAAGGTGCAGATAGAAGCTGGGTTTTGATTGGTTGCATGGATCAAGATGGGCCCGTTCATGGTGTCGGTGATTTAGCTAGATTTACCCACATTAACACCACTTTCTGAGGAAACTACTAATGCGAAAAATTTGATTATAGATGCAAATGGTTAGTAAACTCTTTTAGGTGCATAACACCAAACCGTTGCCTTTTTTGCCTTTAATGTGCCTTCCATATTCCAGCCTACGAACATTTGCTATCTTCGCCAACAGTTCTTCCGACATCCGCTCTACATATCCAGCCCATTTTAGTTGATCGTGAAATTGAATCCAACTAGATGAGATACAGTGTTTCAGAAAACCCACTAATACTTCCTTTTTAAAGCCGCCTCTTGTAAAATGCAAAGCGACAATGTTTACTATATAAATGAGTTTGTTTATATTTTAATCTGATGCGTAGTTAATACATTCATACATATATTATTATATACTAATACTTCCTTGTTAAAGCCGCCTCTGGTTTAAAGAGAGTGTACAGCTAACGGTGCCATGAATAGTTACTCTCGAAAAACATTGTAAAAAAGCAAAGCTATAATGTTTACTATATAAATTAGTTTGTATGTTTCAAGCTGATGCGTAGTTCACATATACATACATGCATACATACATGCGTGCGTGCGTACGTGCCTGCACACACACACACACACACATACATACACACACATACACACATACATACATACACACATACATGCATGCATACATACGTACGTACGTGCGTGCGTGCGTGCGTGCGTGCGTGCGTGCGTGCGTGCGTGCGTGCGTGCGTGCGTGCGTGCGTGCGTGCGTGCGTACTACGTACTACGTACGTACATACATACATACATACATACATACATACATACATACATACATACATACATACATACATACATACATACATACATACATACATACATACATACATACATACATACATACATACATACATACATACATACATACATACATACATACATACATACATACATACATACATGGATACATACATTTTAACAAATTAATGGCCTGTCGGTTTGTTTTGTAGGCTATCTATATACGCTGTGCCACTGGTAAGTTTTATTTCATCATGAAATTATGTAAAAGTGGCATGTTTGACCCCGTCACAGATTCGGTGTTGATGTAACACATTTCATTCCATCACTAAACCGTGTATCACTGGCATAGTTGATTTGATCTTAAAACCGTGTATAAATGCAAATTTGATTTCATTACCATAATGTATACAACTGACAAGCTTTGTTTCATTGGAATAATGTGCATATATAACTGGCAAGTTTAATTGTATAATTGAATCTTAACCCAATTTTAACCGGCCCGTGAAACATAATAAAGCCAACATGAAAAGTGTTTGAACAATCTGAAGAAGTCGATACCTCGGCGTAGATCTTGCACTTTCGACCGCCTCTGCTCCCTGCCGCCAGGGGGCTCAAATGTCGAAGTTAGGTTTAGGGCTTTAGGTGAATGCAAGTAATTAACAAAACAGTGGATATTCGTGTTCGCGGAAGCTTCACGTGTCACGTGGCGGATAATGTGAGAGTTCCTTACATAAATGTGAAGACATCGTAGACAGGAAGTAGAAAACCAGGAAGTTTCCATTTGTGGTACAGAGATAAGCAGGCTGGAGCCAACGATATACAGACTGGTGTTGTTCTGTCACTTGCGCTGGTCGGGCCGTCGTCACACGCTCGACTTAGTCTCGCTTAACCGACTGTCGGTCGGCTGCAAAACTACGCCGAGAAGACAGTTTTTGCTTTGCCGGCTTTTGAATATTATCCGTGTGGGGCTAAACAATGCTGCCATCTCACGGATACTGTTTAATCCTGCCGTAATTCCTACTTTGTAAACAACTGAAAATTTGTATTTCTATTAATTTGTTTGTGTTAGTATAAATTTAATTTTGAATAGTTTTTATAATACAACATTATCTGATAATAAAGTATCGTTATTTAATTTGTTATTTCAAATTCGGCCTGGGAACCAATCAGCTTCTCTACTCTAATCTGGGGTAGGGCCGCCCTGGCGGTCAAAACTGCAGCCCATTAAAATCTCAGGCAGAATTGAGCGGCTGAAAAGTGCTGCAACCTGTGTAACCGAGGCTAACGCCCCACTAAGAAGCACCTGTGGCACTCTGGAAGAAAGTCCAACGATGAGTGTAGTGTGGACATGACAGTTTTCAAATTGACCCCTTACAAATGTTAGTTTCCCTTCCAAAATACACAGGTAACATGAGATGAATACAATTGCCTCAGTTTTGAGACAGCTCTTAGTGGGATCGACAAATCGCCACTCTACCACTCTATACCTCCCTGTATCATATAATATCATTATATTGATAGTCTCTGGTTGACCAATCCAATTCATGTCATTGATGTGTTCTGTTTAGCCTCAAAAAGTCAGGAATTGTGTTTACCAGTCCAGGTAGTCAGTGGTAACAATGGGTTTCCCTGGTTTCTCTGGCCTTCTACATCCAAGTTCTGGGTGTTGCAAGTTTAAACTGGAACTTCCTAGCGGGATACGAGTACTGTATTTGACACAAATGAAATGAAATTATGAATGAAATTGTATTTAAAAATTAACAGTTTCCAGACGTATTTGAATAGGACACTTTCAAGTACTGTTTCAAAATACCTTGCGATGTGAATCAACACATGACAAGTTTGATTTTCTATTCACTAGTCTTATTTCTCTCAGTATGTACCTCTGCTTTTTGCGAAATTACTAATAAACGCAGAGAGAAAAATATTTGAATGGATATAGCATTTTAAGAATTTGATAAATAAATTTTAACTGCAAACTCAGCACAATACTAGTCAATAAGGTTTAGACTCCGCCATGTAGTTCCAAACGATGCACTAGGTGGCACTACTATTAAAGCTGGAGCGCAGTACGTGGCCGAAGTCAAAACAAATATCTTAGACAAATTAGTTTGTGAAAATTATACAATAATCGAAATACTACACAAACTTACTAAGAATAAAAAAAAACATTTAAAGGTGCTTGAGTGTCGCTGTCGCCTTTAAATAATAAAATCAAATTCTTCTATGGTTGCCTGGTTCCTTGCCCGCCGCGTGGCGCCACTGTCTCGGGTACATTGCCTAATTTTACAAATTGGAATAGCCTCGGTTACCCAGATTAATTAAACTTATATTAACACAAAATAAATAGAAATAAAAATTTGTAGTTGTTCATAAAATGAGAAATTACGGCAGGACTAACCAGTGTCCGTGAGGAGGCAGCATTGTATAGATCAGGCGGATAAACAAACAAAAGCCGACTAAGTAACCTGTCTTCTCGGCGTAGTTCCGCAGCCAACCGACAGTCGGTTAAGCGAGACTAAAATTGGAATAACTACTATAACTTCAATGGTAAAGAAACGTATTAATGTCATTTATTTTGAATAGCGGCAGCTCAATTGTTGTTTTTCGCACATAAAAACATATTAAAATCTATAAAAGTGTATAATTATAGAATAAAAACATTACTTAGCCAAATAAGTAATTTTTTAAATCAACTCGGCAATAAAAGTGTAGTAACCGGCGTTATATTATCTCTAAGCAGGTCAGATTGCATCCGTTAGTGTACGAAAAATTGTGGTTTTGATGAGCTTGATTGTGAGCCGCGGTTGGCTGAAATATGATTACATTGTCGCCTCGTCTATATATCTGGTGGGCGATTTTATCGACTACGCTTATATTATTATACGGAGTTTTCCAGTGATCAGCCAGGCGTGTGCTACTTCTGGCCGATTACGACACAGCAATCTGCAGCGACATCTGGCGTGCGACCATGCCAGAACGGGGATATTCTTGTTCGAGAGCGCACAGACTAGAGGTGGGTTTCATTATAAGAATGGGCACAGACCACACACTGTAACATATCAAAACTTTCCGTACTAATTCTAGTGCACGTGGTATGGAAATCTAGGAGTGTGTTTCACTGAACAGGTATGCGTAAACACACAAAATTACTGATGAAAAAATAACGCATTTATTATACATTATTTTAATAACTTATAAAACAAACGTGTACAATTACATACAAACCCAAACTGTTAGAAATTACACAATGTCGGTTTCCTGGACATTCCAGGCTAACCAAGAACATTCTGCATCCTGGACGATTCCTGGAACAGCATCACTTTCATTTCCTGAATATTTCCTGGCAATGCCAAGAAGTGTATTTCGCTTCCTGATTTGCACCACTTCTGAAATAAGTGCTTCTAGGTAAAACAAATAACACAACTTAATTTTATAATTTGTTACTTAGCAAGTAATTCAATTACAAAATCACACGTCACTCAGGCGTTGTAATAAGACAGCATATCTATAACAAAAATTCTGATAATTTCCTCCAATTTAACTTAACTCAACTTTTGGCTGAATGAACAGCATAAACTGAATTAATATTGACCAAACTAACAAGTAATACTTCTTTCTGTTTTATGTAAACTTACTATCATTTCACATTTCACCTATTCTTAATACTTATAAACACTTACATACACGATCACTTTGTATTACATATGACGTCATACATGGACAGTAGGATTTTCTCAAGCTTCTACGCAAAGAAGTCTTACTACACCAAATAAATAAAGAAATGAATGGTCCCATTTTGAACAGAATTATTCTGACTGTGTTCATAATAACAGCTATTCAAAATAATAAAATCGAGCAAATTATACACACCTTTTCTAAGTAAAACGGTAACACAATTGAGGCATTACATTCTGAAGAGTTGCTATGCTGCCTAGAGCATACTACTTGTCAGTCTCAAAATTAACCCAATTAGCAGTATACAAAACACTGGACTTTGTTTATCAACTACTGATGCAGCAGTCACTCTCTTTACATCTAATAAATTAGTTAACAATTTCTTATATACATTGCCCTACATTATCATATATTCTTCTTCTTTTTGACCGTGAACATCTGGCAACAGTCTCAACATTTCACTTTGACCTTAAAAAAGAAATATGCAAAGCAGGCATTTAAAAAAACAAGAAACAGTTGTGTCAAAATAAGAAATATACAGTCAAGGTCACACACTGGTGATGTGTGGCCATGTGGAACGACCTGGATGGAAGTGTGGGTATTGTGCGGTCACATGGAACCACATCAGCAACACAGCAGATCTGTGCAGCCATGCATGTTGGATGCAACAGAAAAGGATGAAGATTTTGTCTTATCCATGCATCTATTGCTGCAATTCTGCCTAGCTAAAATTTTTCATTCTCCAACATTTAAATATTATCACCATTACTGGCACTATTTATCAAATATTTATCATTAATTAGTATGTATTATATAATCTATTACATGGCCCCAGACCGCAGTGAAAATGTCCACTGCTTTTTCAGCAGATTACAGAAATAAATGTGAGTGCATTAAAACTTTTCAAATGAAAACATAAACGTGTTGTCACACCAAAACAAACTCTGCCTATATTGCAATGGAACCTTATATTAAGACTCAAGAATTAAATATGTAAATTTTATAGCCACTTCGATATTCTTGTATGCATTACAACATAAATATTGGATGAACTACAGTGTGTGTACCATTATATCTGATTAGAGACATAATCACATATTTGGTTCCACTAAAATGTATAGTTCTCGGAAAACAAATAGCAGTGGATGCTACCAAATTAGTGATAAAATAACAAATAGAATAATTTGTCATGTTTTCAAATTGTCTTCCAGTTAGTTTTTCTATGGAATTCTATTTAGTATGCTGTTGCCCAAACAGCTGTTCAATGTACATCTCGGCTACAAATGGCAAATCTTGGTCACTTTGTGGCCATAATATATACATGTCATATGCCGATTATAATATATACACATACAAACACACACACACAATTATATACATGTATGTATAAGCACACCAACTGTTGTGCACGTGCCAACACTTTGTACCCAGCAGACACTGCAGAAGGCCAGGACCAACTGCAGTGTTTTCACTGGTAGCAAGCCAAGTCTACCGGCAACATGCCAAGTCCACTGGGTTCGTGCCAAGTCCATTGGCATTACCATCAGTCCACACACACACACATACAATGCCTGCACCAGGCATACAGCCCTCTTAAAAAAAAACTGCACGGAACCCCAATTTCGACCAATCCAATTGTTCTGCAAGGACGGTGGTACAGAGAGTCTGGGTGTAGGAATCCTTCCGTGCAGGTGCTGGTTATACGAGACTGCCGTCAGTGTTGTGGTTCTGTAACGACGTATACACGTCGCCCTGAGGCCAGGGTGGAGGGGGTGTGTAAGTAACGTATGCATGGTTTGGCTGGCGTTGTGAGCTACCCGGTACGCTGTGTCCATTCTCGCTGTATCGCACCACCGGACGCGCACCGGCGGGGGCACCGCATGGATCCTCGCTATAATTGTTCTCATTCGTTGCCTCGTTGAATCTGACTGCCTTGCGAGCGGCGCCACCTGGTGGGTTGTCGTTGACGCGATACACGTGCCCGCGCTTCTGCAGGTGGTAGTTCTCCGATCGGACCCAGTCGGAGAAGCTTTCATTGCGACGCGGTGGATTTGGCGGAACTGTCTTGGATGGTGACAAACTATTTGGCGATGACGCCGGCTGTGGTGACAACTTCGGGGGCAATGGTGCGAAGGTACTGGTACCTAGACAGACGTAAAGGTGTTGTAAGTATCTCGGTACATGTGTTACAGATATCTGATACATGGTACAGAGTCTGGGTCATGTTGCTGTAAAGTCATGTTATGTTCATATTTAGATGAACCTCTCTTTATAGTCAACTACGTAATGCAGTCACCTTGCAATTAAGGCCGTCACAAAAAGTCCCAAATTATTTCCATAATGACAAAGTATATAAATCAGTCCATTTAACAATGTCACTTTGGCCCAGTCTTCCATGTAACTTTAGTAACTTTAATTTCTGCTCTCGTCTGTAAACTGTACTTGTTAACATTTTGAACAACTGTTATGATTATTCAACTTAAATCTTTACATCTGAATCAACCATATACAGTTATACCACACATATCATTCTCGTATCAGCGAACACCAAAATATGAATATGCACAATACGTAAAATTAATCTGAATTTTTGCACATGTGACTGAAGCTCACCTGGAGGGCGACTAGGGGGGTCAAGTGGGGGTGGGGTGGCATCGTCATGGGAACTGTGACTGTCTGTATGCGAGACGTCAGCGCAGCACCCACTGTCTGTGTCCCGGTCTTGACCAGGGCGTGTGTCATAGACGGGGTCAGGAACCACCTGGAAATGTGAACAAGTCATCGTGATTAACTGTTGGGAAATGTGACAAAAATGTACCTGGAAATGGAAAAAAATGTTATAATATAACTCCTGAAGAAGCGACAGAAATTTCAAAATTTTTGACCACCCGGAAATGGGTCAAAATGCTACAAGTAACCACCTTAAAATGTGAAGAAAGGTTTACAGTTGACCATTTGGAAATGTGAAGAAAATGCTATGAATAATTGCCTGGAAATGTGTACAGAAATATAACTACCCTGACTTGGAAATGTGAATATACAACACTTTATGACTAAATGCCTCGGAATGGAATAGTCAGGATAAAGGGAGTTTATTTATCAAGTGACAGACATGACAGATCAATCAAAGTCCTGAGACACCATGATTTTAAATAAAATCTGCACCAACATCTTATGCAATGGAACGTGACCCTCTGCAAGTGTCTGCAAAATGGTGACTGCTCCTTAATCACAAGTCTAGACATATGAATGCAAAGCTACTGTTGCTGCTGCCTGTAGATATGTCCTGTCAACCTATCTAATCAACCACTTTACTAATGGTTATTCACTCAGTCCTGACTAATGTAATGTGGCTCCCTCTACAGGATAAGTAAACATCAGTTTGTAAAAGGCTACTTTCTTTCATGTAGATTAATACAGGCGTCCAATTTGATGCTGCCATTATATGTGTAAAGCAGAAAGTTAACTAATCACTTGCCTGAACTAATTTATATATTCCAATAGGAAGCCTGGTTAATTTTTATCAGAAAACCGACCCCAAAACTTGTAATTATCTTGTGAAATAGTTTCTTGTGGAGGCTGCAGGTGGCAGCACACATCACAAATGAATTTGACCAAGTCACCAACCAACAACAATTTAGACTGAACACATCAGCGGCACAAAGTTGCTAAACTGAATTGACTTGACTCGCACATTAATCAGTATTATTGGGGACTTCCTGGTCACATTATAAAGCAACAATGCATGGTTAAGAAGTACTCCATCTAGCAGACATTAAACCTGCAAACTTTACTGCGTCGCATCAACGTATCGTAAACCTATTCCACAATTGAACACTCTCATTTTACGATAACTTCTGTGGACAGGTATCAATGTTTTCCTGCGGCGGGAGTAATTCTGTCCAAATCGCAACAGTGGACAGTGGCCATATCAGTCACGAATCAAGATGGTCAACACTGGAGGTGGACATTAAAGACATTAGGCTAATTGTATAGTCAAACTTTAGACACATTTGTCTAGGACGGGGCAGCATTGGCCTGTTGCCTTGGCGTCTATTATGGTGATTAATATGTTGAACTCCAATCCCATTATCTTGCACAAGATGTTGCCAAAGGGCTTGTCACCGTAGCTAATCAAAACAAATCATAAAATGCAAATTGCCTGCTTCAATCACAGGCTTCCTGAAAGAATGTCCAACATGCTGATACACATGGTTGAGCAAACATTCGCTGCCAATCAAATTGCCACTTATACAGAATTTGTATATATATAACATACAAAGCAACTATTCTAACATAGCAGTATAGTAATTGTCTGACTATGAAACTCTGAATCATGCGATTCCTGCTTTAAGTTATTTTCTTGCCATTTCAAACCTCAGGCATTCAGTGTTGGTTGAAAACCACTCAAGATTACTGACACCAGTTAGCAGCATTATTGTCTGAGCCATCTTATAGAATTAACCAGGGCATAGTACCACAAGATATGGTCCCTCTGTATAAAATAAAATAAATGGTCCCAATGCAAAAATTGTGTCTGCTCTGGACTGGCGGAATTCTTGTTCAATGTCTCGGTGTAGAGAAGGATGTGAGAGACATCCAAAATATATGGAGAAAAACGTTTCTGTAGAGGTTGAACATTTACTTATTAATATAAATATATATATATATTATAAAAAATTATGTGGTCAAAGAATCCTACATATTCAGTAATTATTTTTACTTCTATAAATGTGCTTTATAGTCATAAAACCTGTGTGCAAGATAATTATGTCTCATTAGTTTGTCATGTAAATGGAGTTTCTATTCTTTGGCAATGGGACCAAGGCACAAATTCACCAGATCAAGTGATTTGTAAATTAATGAAATTGAACATGTGATGTTAAAAGCTCAATGAGGCTACATATAAAAATAATGGTATTTCTAATTCGTGTTTTGTTTTGGCCATGACTAATAAAACATAATTTATTATTAAAATTACAAAAGAATGTCTGCAAAAACAAGAAAACTTAACAAATGTACAGGCCTTACACATGCTTTATGTAATAGTTGGCAAAGTAAGTATTCCAAGCAGTTGGGACAACAACAATTGCACCTGTCAAGATAACGAGAAAAAACACCAGGTATGTCACATGGGAGGTTAATGAAATGTAATTGACATATACAACTAGAAAACAAGATTTAACAACAAGAGATTGAACAAGATCATAATCGGTAAAAACAACTTGCATGTACCGGTAGGCAAGTATTTAAAAAAGCATTTGAATATTGAGCATCGGACATTTGTTATTTGTGTATTACCTGCTCTTCTGATAATTGTTAGTTTTGTTTTCAACAAGTAATGAAAGAATGTGTTATTTTATTAAATGCGTGTCACTTTGTGATGTCTGGTGTGAAAAGTTTATGCTTGAATGTACATCAAAACACGTTTGATACTTGTTTTCACTCCTCAGGCAACTGTTCTTTCTTGTCTCCACTTGTCAGACACAAAGTTACAGTAAAAACACATTACATCTTCTACATAACTTGTTGCTTTATTCATATGACTATTCTGCACTTTAGATGTTCTGTCTTCTTGTGACAATTAAACTTTTAACCTTTCCCAGTAATTAAAATGGGTGTTACTGATATTTAATAGTGCTATCAGTAATTGTGTTTTAATTTGGACAATTAGCTTCAGTGATGCAGTTGTTTCAAGTTCAGACGTGTGTGTGTCCTGTTAATGCTACTCGCAGCCCATGGAAGTGAACCCATTGGCAAACTTGAAAGTGACATAACTTGCCTCGTTGGTCTTTCATAGCTGAGTGAATCAGAAATACCTAACTCACGTCCCTTTAATGTTGCTAACATTTTCAATTGATGTAAGCAGTAACAGTTACCACAACTGATGGTGTTTATGACTGGTGATAAACGGTTAATAAGTCTGTAAATCATGACTAAAGCACAGCTTTATGTAGACACCCATCCACCTGCCATTTGGATGGGTAATACCCATTTTGGATGGGTAAAATATGGTTGAAGGGTGGGTGGTGGACAAGTTAAAAATAAGGAGCAAAGAAATAAAGAAGCAAAGAAACAAGGAGCAAAAATAAGGAGCAAAAAACAAGGAGCAAAACAATAAGGAGCAGAGACAAGGAGCTCCTGGTGATATTTTGTTGCTGCAGAAGAATCACTTTCATGTCTGCTTGTTGGACAGGTGACAGTGCCACAGTCTTGTTGGACAGGTGACAGTGCCAGTCTTGTTGGACAGGTGACAGTGCCACAGTCTTGTTGGACAGGTGACAGTGCCACAGTCTTGTTGGACAGGTGACAGTGCCACAGTCTTGTTGGACAGGTGACAGTGCCACAGTCTTGTTGGACAGGTGACAGTGCCACAGTCTTGTTGGACAGGTGACAGTGCCACAGTCTTGTTGGACAGGTGACAGTGCCACAGTCTTGGTGGACAGGTGACAGTGCCACGGTCTTGTTGGACAGGTGACAGTGCCACAGTCTTGTTGGACAGGTGACAGTGCCACAGTCTTGTTGGACAGGGACAGTGCCAGTCTTGTTGGACAGGTGACAGTGCCACAGTCTTGTTGGACAGGTGACAGTGCCACAGTCTTGTGGACAGGTGACAGTGCCACAGTCTTGTGGACAGGTGACAGTGCCACAGTCTTGTTGGACAGGTGACAGTGCCACAGTCTTGTTGGACAGGTGACAGTGCCACAGTCTTGTTGGACAGGTGACAGTGCCACAGTCTTATTGGACAGGTGACAGTGCCACAGTCTTGATGGACAGGTGACAGTGCCACAGTCTTGTTGGACAGGTGACATTGCCACAGTCTTGTTGGACAGGTGACAGTGCCAGTCTTGATGGACAGGTGACAGTGCCACAGTCTTGGTGGACAGGTGACAGTGCCACAGTCTTGTTGGACAGGTGACAGTGCCACAGTCTTGTTGGACAGGTGACAGTGCCACAGTCTTGTTGGACAGGTGACAGTGCCACAGTCTTGTGGACAGGTGACAGTGCCACAGTCTTGTTGGACAGGTGACAGTGCCACAGTCTTGGTGGACAGGTGACAGTGCCACAGTCTTGTTGGACAGGTGACAGTGCCACAGTCTTGTTGGACAGGTGACAGTGCCACAGTCTTGTTGGACAGGTGACAGTGCCAGTTTGGTGGACAGGTGACAGTGCCACAGTCTTGTTGGACAGGTGACAGTGCCACAGTCTTGTTGGACAGGTGACAGTGCCACAGTCTTGGTGGACAGGCGACAGTGCCAGTTTTGTTGGACAGGTGACAGTGTCAGTCTTGTTGGACAGGTGACAGTGCCACAGTCTTGGTGGACAGGTGACAGTGCCACAGTCTTGTTGGACAGGTGACAGTGCCACAGTCTTGTTGGACAGGTGACAGTGCCACAGTCTTGTTGGACAGGTGACAGTGCCACAGTCTTGGTGGACAGGTGACACTGCCACAGTCTTGGTGGACAGGTGACAGTGCCACAGTCTTGGTGGACAGGTGACACTGCCACAGTCTTGTTGGACAGGTGACAGTGCCACAGTCTTGGTGGACAGGTGACAGTGCCACAGTCTTGGTGGACAGGTGACAGTGCCACAGTCTTGTTGGACAGGTGACAGTGCCACAGTCTTGGTGGACAGGTGACACTGCCACACTCTTGGTGGACAGGTGACAGTGCCACAGTCTTGTTGGACAGGTGACAGTGCCACAGTCTTGTTGGACAGGTGACAGTGCCACAGTCTTGCTGACCTTAAAACACACGTTTGTGTGGTGTTTCAAAGGTGCAGTCTACACACAGGTTAAGTAACAAAGCAGTGTGGTCTTTTGATGTGGTGGTGGAGGTGGTAGTGCTAGATGGTTGGTGGCATTTTGGTACAAGGGGTGCTAGGTCGCTGTCAGTCACTCATGATCGCTCAAGCATGCAGTGTTTTCTGTAGGGAAACTATGGGTTGTGTCAGGGTAATAATTACTGGTATATCCTCATGTATCTTCGCTTAGCAGTCCACAGGTAGTGTTGTTGGACAGGTGATAGTTGTCAAGATACTTCTTCACTAGTGTCTAACTGTGTGTCAGTTTCATGGTTTAAAATTATATATATTATATGTATATATATATATATGTATATATGTATATATGTATATATGTATATATTACATATATATATATATATATATATATATATATATATATATATATATAATCATGATCAACAGGGGTTAATATCAGGCAAATCAGCAACACATAATTTATAATTTAAATTTATTTGCAAAATTTGAATAGAAATATCCACCGCAGTCTGTAGCCAATTATGCATTTACCTTATAGAGTTGAGTGAACTGGAGCAATTAAGAATTCATTTTTTTATACAGAGGGACCATTTCTTGTGGTCCTATGTCCTGGTTAATTCTATAAGATGGCTCAGACGATAATGCTGCTAACTGGTGTCAGTAATCTTGAGTGGTTTTCAACCACCACTAAATAAGGTTACACTATATGATGTCACTATTACACCAACTATCAAAACATTGCATTACGTACCATGCACGTTTCTAACACAAATTCCGATTACACATTAATATAATATTTTAAGGAATGGCCGATTTAGTAGCAGTTCTTTGATGCAAGTCACTGAACTGGAATCTTCATTCAACTGGACCAGCTAAAGCCAATTTGTGGTGAGGTTATTATGTCGACACTGCTTCTGACTGTAGTTACTACAACGATCTGTCTCGACAGGACAGAAATGCCCACTCGTAGCAGCAGCACCACGATACCGACACATTTAAATTGTCATAATCCTGTGGGAGGGTAATTGTATCCGCAAACATTCCACCATCTCGTCATTATCACCTATTCTTGATGTAAGCAGTGGTCTCGACTGAAAGAGAATTCACAGCCTTCAAGACAGAAGAATCACCGATTTAACGACGTGTGAAAATAGCCTACGTTCAGCGTGGGAGGGCGTGCAATTGGAGTTATTAGTCTCAGTTTAATCATGGGAATAATGAAATGGTTGCAACGCAAATCATAACACCAAACCTGGCAGTTATGTAATCGTGTGTCATACGGCAGTAAATCTAACACATGAGACACCAGGAGCAGATGTTTGTGAATAATTCCCCCCACCTATGATCAGCATTTACTCAATGACGCAGACACATAGGATTTATTTGTAGCTACATTAGAAAATATTTTTTTGACTTCTACGTAGTTAAAAATAAAATCTACTCTGCTGTTGTTAGATTGTAATAAGTAGCAAAATACCATTGGCCATTTAAGAACTTTTTCAGTGTGAGAATTTTGGGAAATCTCACAGTTCTTGGTGGCTAGCATTTGAAATGCTAGCCACCAAGAACTGTGATATTTCCCAAAATTCTCATAATGACAAGACAGGCACAAGATGTTTCACCAATGAGATATCTAGATCTTTTTAATCATGATGCCACCACACACAAAAAATGCCTATTTCTTTGACATGTGTCATATATATCGATGCTCATATGTTGATTTTTTTGTTTCCACTTCAATTCAGATTTACATTTGTACACATTTTATATGATGCCACATAGTGCTCCCTTGCAGGCGTGTAAAAACTTCAACGATGTAAATTAGATTAATATTCCAAGTTTGACAACTGCCAAACTGGCATGAAATAGTAAGCACTGGAGATATCAGGTTTTCATTTGTAATGACGATGTCAAATCAATTTAAATGTCTTCAACACCTAGTATTTCAGTAGATGGCTGGCACAATAAATAGTCGCTAATAGTTAGCTTCTAAAGCCTTAGAAACACAGGCCCAAAAGGATCTTTTTGTTTCCACTCAAATGCCACTTCGTGAAGATTATACAGATTAAGTGTGTAGACACATGTAGCATTGACTGCAGGATTGCCACAGACACTGCAAGTACAAAACCAACTACTTACCCCAATGTTCCTGTACGCCGCCGTGTCTGGCGAAAACATGTAGGCGATCTCTCCTTCGTCAGTGATAGGCTCCTTGATGTCACCACTGTCTTTTGTCAGTGTCGCCACCTCTCCATCGTGTATGACAGCGCTACCAACCGATGCATCACTGGGTGCCTTATTGGCGATGATTTGCATTGTGGGATAGTGCACGGCCGTGCGAGGCCACTTCTTTCGTTTCTTCACAACACACACGATCGCGATCAACATCAGGATGATGACTATAAGCACTAGTACCACTGTCACAATCACGACTGTATTCGTCCTGCCCAACGACGGCTTCTGATTGGACGATGAGGTAACGTAATTCGCAGGCAATGCCATGGATTTGTTGACGACTATATTTAGTGATACCTCCGCAGTCTTCTTTGGTGGTGGGCCGTTATCATGGACAATAACATGAAGCATGAAAACTTTGCTCTCAAACTCTAGTAGTTCTTTGTTGACGACAACCTTCCCACTGTTCAAAATGACAAACTCGCCGTGTTCGTTCCCAGATGAGACTGTATAAATCAATGCACCATTCGGACCTGAATCGCGGTCATTTGCAATGATCTGCATGGCGACGTAGCCTGTGGGAATTTTGTTTGACAGATACACTGTATTATTTCCTGGATACGGGTAGCTTACAACGGGTGCATTGTCATTTTTGTCATCAACCTTAACAACCACCTGTGCACGATCACTGGCATGTGGCAATGTATTGCTCTTGGCAACAATCACCAGGCTGTATATCGCTTTCACTTCGTGGTCGAGGCTTGTTTCCGTCACAATCACCCCCGTTTTCGGGTCGATGCTGAATGCGTTGTCCGACTGGCTCTGTGTGTCTATGTAAAACGAGAATTCATTATGAGGTGATAGATCGGCATCTCTTGCGCTTACTGTACCGACTTTTGTTTTAGCAGGCAGATTTTCGGACACATTGAATGTGTATTTTGGCTCACGAAACCGCGGTCGCTGGTCGTCTGTATCAGTGATTGTCAACAGCACGGTCGCTGTAGCAGATTTTGGTTTATCGCCCCTGTCTGATGCGATCACCCGAAACTCCAATGTCTGCATCTGCTCACGGTCGAACTCGACGGCGGTGGCGATGACACCTGTCTGTCGGCCAATCGAAAACATGTTCTTCGTGTCATCGTCGAGATGGTACTCAACCTCCGCATTATGACCTATGTCTGCGTCGGTCGCTACGACTTTGATGACGAAAGTTTCGACACGACTGTTCTCCTCAATGGATGCTGTATACATCTGGGTGGTAAACACAGGACTGTGGTCATTAATGTCTGTTATTATCACTGTCATGTTGACACTAGTGCTGCGCTCTGGTGTGCCAAGATCGTGACAAAGTACCTCCATTGTATACACCTCCTTGCGTTCTCGATCGAGCTCCGAGGCAGTAACAACCTTGTACTCGTTGCTGTACACCATAACAAGGGCGAAGTCGGTATCACTAAGGAAACAGTCCACTTTACCGTTGTTTCCATGGTCTTCGTCTGACACTGATATATGCTCCACGAAAGTCCGCAGTGGCGAATGCTCTTGTATTTCAATCTTGTCTCTACCCAGTGCCATTGCGAAGCTGATCTGTGGTGAATTATCATTGACATCCACAACATGAATGTGCACCTTAATCGATGCAGGTATTGCATCCATCCCACGATCCTTTGCGACTACCTCCAACACATAAGTGTTAACCGTCTCGTAATCAAGCGCACGTCTCAATATGATCTCACCCGTTACACTGTTAATTGCAAAAACATTGCCAAGTGATCGTGATGTTCTCGTGGAAAATGCATATCGCACTTCACCATTTAAACCGAGATCAGGATCAGAGGCATGCATCTTTAGTACGACCTTATCGACTGCCAAGTCTTCGCGAATTCGGATCACGTATGTATCATTATCAAACTGCGGAGAGTTGTCATTAACATCAAGTATGATGACTTCGACGCTAACACTACCAGAGAGTGGAGGTGTGCCTCTATCATAGGCCACCACCTGGAATTCGTATTTGTCTTTCACTTCTCGGTCCAACTGTCCATTCAGCACAAGTTGTATTTCCACAGTTCCCTCCTCTGTTGTTTCTGTGTGAAGCCCAAACATACCAACACCACCAACCACTTCATAGCGGTCAACACCATACTCGGGACTGTCAGGGTCCTTCGCAGGATCAAGTGGGAACAGAATCCCTGGCGCGGTTGTCTCTGATATCTTATGCTGCTTGAAACTCGGCGTAAACGTCGGCGCATTGTCGTTCCGGTCGAGAATTCGCACGCGCACTTTAATGACCCGGAAAAAAGCCGATGGCTTCACCGCGACGTCCAGCGTGATCACACATGACGGATTCCCAATGCAAATTTCTATGACATCGCGGTCGAGCCTCTGTGCCGTCTCGAGAATGCCCGTTGTCTCATCCAGCGAGAACAGTTGGCTGTGTTCATTCTGGGTGAGGAACGAGTACATCAACTGTCTCAGCTCTGACGATTCATACACATCAGACAGCTGTGCATCTGACGGGATGTTACCAACGAATGTTCCTGCCCCAGCCTCATCTCTCACTTCGTAGCTGACCGGCTGCTTCAGCCCCCTGGTGGTAGTGCAGAGCATCACCACCAGGAGTAGGTGGACACTGCTTGAAGCCATTTGTCGGCACGACTGCATCACACCCTCCTGTTGGTTACATCGTGGGAACTTCTTTCTACAACATAAATGGATGATTTGTACATATGACAACTTTTCAGTAAAAGTTTCCCCAACATGGTCACTTTGAACTCAGAAGAGAAATATAAGTCATTTCTGATCGAGATCAAATTGAAAATCAATTAACTACATAAAGTAATATATAAAAAAACACTCACTTCACACTGTAACTGGCCAATAGTTCAAATCAACCAACAAGGAATTAGTTATGACTGGAGTCACTGGCACAAATACACCGAGTTAGCCAACAAATATACCTCCACTTCCTGTCCTGCCAGTCTTGGTAATGACACTACAGAGGCCAGTACTAATTAAACTGAATCACGTTTGAAACTCCTCCCGGGAAGCGCTGAAGTTGTTTGGTCCCACCAACTTGAGATCAGTGTCGTTCGCACGCGCTCACTCCCCCAGGGCCTTAGACACACTGGGATTCGGCCACGCGGAACGAAATCGGCCATGTGGAACGTAGTGGCCACTCAGGTGTGACACTACCTCCGGTTGTCGTCTGAACACGTCAAGAGCTCATCCGCTGCAACCGTTGAGTACACATCCCCACACTACACATGGCTGTACTTCCTGCTGTCAGCGCCTACTTGCCAGATGTCATCTCTTGTTAGGCAACCTACCCTTTGTTGATGTTCCTGATTGCATCTTCATTCGTTTCCTAGTCACACATCACTGCGGCAACCTGAAACAGACATGAAATAATCAAATTACCATGATCACAGGTTTTTACAGACCATGCAACATGTTTAAATTTTTTTTACCTCCCAAGCAGTAGGAAAACCACATTAATCTAAGTTCTTGCACATTTACTGGGGGTGGAGGGAGGTATCAGCCATGAAACATGAAATGTCTGGGTGGCAAACACATCAATGCTTTTGAAGGGATGACATGTATTTTTACACTGTAATAATATATTTTGTAGAAAAGCTGAATAACATTTGTTGCAAAAATCTAATTTCTGATAACAGAGGATCCAATAAAAATGCTCAACAGATATCAAGACACAGTAAACGAAATGTGTATTCACAAACATGAAAATACATAGTGATCCTGACTAGCAGTGTGTTTACACTAGGTGTATTAATGCAGTACAAATCCTTAAAAATATATCTCTGGTATCATGAATAAATCCTCCCGAAAGTGGCACCTCACCTGTAATTAAACTACTGATATGATCCAATTTGGGTGTTCCAACCACTATGCCACAGCGCCCTACATACACATACCATCTGTGCCCTGCCCTGTCAGCTGAAGCTTGTTGCTAGCGTTATCATCACACAACCCAGAGAAATAACCTTATCACTACATGAACCCAATCAGAAGTGTGCAGGATAGCAGCACGTCTGACTGCCGCCACAGCTTCAGACCGACTGTGTTCTCACTGGAACCAATGAACCTGAGAAATACAATGACAGATGCGTGATCAAAGACCAGCCCTGTGACACACCTCAACTGCCCTGTGGGAATGAAAACTCCACCTGCTGAAATCACCCTGTACCCACCTCTACCGAGGGTGATATCTCCCGCTTACACACACCAACTGTTCTTGATTATGACAGAGACTCTCACAGCAGCTGGCTCCTACATTTAGGAGCATTTAGCCATGGCCATACCGTAGCTGTTATCACTGTATAATTGGCTTATGGGTGTGTGCTGAACTACCACTGCTCATGCATGCCTGCTTGCACATGAATAAGCTGTTGTGCACATGTTACATACACATGAACACTCGTCAATATTTATGTGCACTCTACGTATGTGTATGGCGTTTTCCCTTTGATCTATGCAGAAGTCAATGTTGTAAATATTTAATAATCTGGGCGTGGACATTTTTCCGGGTGGGTAGCGCATTCAGTTTTGGGAATGTACATTTGCGGTTGAGGTGCGTTAACAGCGTTGAGAAACCCAAGTGTGTTTATACAGTGTACACGTATGCACGCATGCAAGACATACATGTATGCATGCCTGTGTGCGTGACACTGCATGCCCCTCTGTGCCACTCGGAGACAGGCTCTCGTATCTACTCATCAAGCAATTACCGAGGTACTGCACTTCAAACTTCTGTTTCATAAACATCTGCCAGTAGAGAACTATTTCTTCCCATGGCCAGAGGCAACAGTTTTGTTTGAGGCTCTTCATTTTATTGTTACACCTGCAAAGCTATTAAATAACGTCAAGTTCTTACGCAAATGAACTTCTGAAAATGGATTTACCAAATAAAGCAATTATCCTTATTTATACGGTACCTTCTGATGACGACTAAAGCTCAAAACACCAACCATGCTACACGAAGCAGTGACTAGTGCCTTTATCCTGGTCTAATCTAACATTTATGGAGCATTAGTTTTGGCTACACGAGCTACAAATCCACAAACTAAAGCAGGAAACATCACCACCGTAACCTAACTCGTGTACAAACCATTTGTTGCCCCGCTTAATGAAAAAAATGTTGCGTGCATTATTCCACTGTCCGAATACTAGCGTCTCATCCTCACGCATCAATAGGCCAATCAATAGCGACGCCACACCAGCCATTGATCAGTGAGTGCACCTAAATACCTGTTCACAACAGTAACGCAATTTAGATCCGACCGTCCGTCAGAAACCCTGATTAATCTGCGGTACCGAACACGATTATCGCACGCAACGTGCTGCCACCACTGGGCACTGACACACCAATCACATGGTTGCAGGCAGCTACCAACGGTGGGTCAGCCACAATGGATACTCGACACTGCTCACACAAAAGTGCTATCATAATTCCTGACAGACACGTCAAAAATGATTTCATACGCCTGAACGAGTCCTTGGAAAATGGCACTACTGCAGTTGGGTGCTCTATGTACAGCACACGTAAGCAGTCTTATGGTAATACTCATTCAAGGCTTCTCCCTTCACGATTAAGCTACATGTTTTCAATGGCTTCCCGATAAATGCATTCCTGATAGATTATTGAAATCACATTCAGCCTGTCAGTAATCCCTGCAAATCGAGCAAATCATGCAAATTAGGCAATTAAAAGTTGCCTCCCAGATTACGGACGCAGTAAGCAGAAACACAGTTTTTTTAGTCTCGACAGTGCAATGTTTTTTAATAACCACAACTCATTCAAATTAATAACACCTAGAACATTTGGCCAATGAAATTCCTTGGTATTGAAAAATATTCAGATATAGCACTTCAGGTACAGAAGGTAATTCTGAATATTTTCCACCAAACCATTTCACACATACCCTATGGTAAGTATGGTGCGAACTTCAAGAACTGTTGGGAGATGATATATGCTAATTATCCTAGCAAGCCCTGAAGAAACAAGCACTTAGTGTCAACAATAAAACCATCATCGTCTTGCCTCAGGTACACAGGCTACTGGCTGCAGCAGGTAAAAACAAACAGATATACACAGGATAAGGCACTTTCAAAGACGACAACAGATCATATGCCTGATTGTTTTACTAGCTGGCGGCCTCATAAAATCAAACACAGTAACAATCGATTAAACTGTGGGAGTTGAACAATAACTGCCAGTAATATAGTACCCAAGGTATGTTGGATGGATCAGTTGCCGTGGCATATCAACCTGTTGAAATGGACCATTGAAATGCGTACGTATACTGTTTAATGAAACCACCAAAATCTTATTATGAGTCATACAATTGTTCACACAGTAACTGATAAACAAACAGCACATGAATGGTTGGATGGGTTGCTGTTTGATGTTGAGCGTACTGAATTTGTGTTATGCCCCAACTGTTATTTTTCATGATCTCAACTCCAAACCAAGCTCACCACCAAACATCAGGGCTAGTAGCTGTAGGCTGCTTAGATGTTGAGGAATAGCCATGTTTTGAGAGGTCGATACAAACAACCCCAGATTACTGGAACTAAAAGAGACAGCCTACAGATTCAAATGGAGATAATGCATTTTGTTGATAATTACCAGAATATATCAAACATAATTAAATTAATTGCGTCTACCCAACGCTAATGTTGGCTTGTAAGAAAACCGCAACAGATGGAACGGTAATGCAAACAGTCTGCATTATATATTAACTCAACTAGATACCAATCAATGTTGCCTGATGCTTGGGATAAAGACAGTATCACCCATCCATTGAGTCAGTAATAGGCTATATTGATGTCTGGACGGACACGTGCATGTGAGTACAAGAAATAATGTGATCCTTTTAGTTCTCCAATATTGTCCTTTCAGACTTTGATTGTTGCAATTCTCTGTGCTTTGTTGCAATGCAAACTAATTAACTGCAAAATCCTGATGTTTAATCAATAAAATATTTTTTTAAACCAGACTATGCAAAACTGTAAATGGACACATAGACACACAGTGAATATAAAATACTTTGATAAATTAAAAAAAAACTCCTTTTCATTGCCAAAATATGTTTATCTGTCTTCATTCATATTTACAAATAGGGGTGAACTCCCTATGTAAAGCAAATAAGTATTGAGAAAGAGTGACATTTTAAAGAAGCTAAACCTGAAGATATATTAAAATGTGCTGGTCCCAGCAAAATATGTTGTTTCTGATATAACTAGCTAATTTCTTGACAAGACCTATATTTCTTAGTTTGTTTATTTTCCTTCTGGTAACCAATGGCAACAAGGCATGGTGTATGTGTGACATGCCATAGATACCTGGTTCTAGTCCCGGCCGGCAACATACCACAATGGTTCACAAAAACTCACTACAACTTTCTGACTCACCCTTTCCTGCTCCCGTCACCTATATCCTGAATTAAACAAACACTCAATCCCCTTCTACCTACTGCCTGTTAGTAAAACATTGCTTGGAAGATATTACTAAAAACCTGCAATTGATTCATCAAGCCAGTCATCTCTGCATACACAAACTACACACTACAAATTAGAGTTGGTCCCATATAAGTTTGCAGTCACAAAAACATGTTATGGACTAGGTAGGCCTAAACAGTAACTGTCTTGATGTCACCATATATCTTTGAGGGGGAACCTGTTGCAAAAGTGGCGCCATATTGTTAGTGAAACACATAAATGCAAATAGAAAAAAATGTAGATTGCAAACGCTCCACTACAATGGTGGGAGAGACAGAATGCTACATGCGAACAAACGTCTAACTTTGCACAAAAGTTACCATCCCTTATTAGGAATACGACATCTCCCACAATCCCCCTTTTCCAGATCAGTGATCCCTCCACTGTGGCAGATTAAACACCTTCTGCAACTATTGAGGTACGGCAACAAAGCCCTGATGCCTCTAATGTGTGCGTTGTTGATGTGGCGCGGTAACGTGTTTACAGAACGTCTACACTGCTTAGCTAGTCCGTTAAGTCTGTTATGTCACTCCTAATTACGGCATTAATTAAACACAAACAGATCCTTGAAATGAGACTTGGAGCCTCGGAGCGGTGCCACTCCACTAGGGCTGATTGGTTGCTCCGTGTGTCAACATTCAACCGTCCCCCAACCCTAACCTTTCCCATTTCCCCTGGAATTCTGAGGCCTAGCAACAACCGGAAGCAAAGGAGCTTCCCACAAGGCGAGCATGTCTAACAGTTGTAAATTGTGGACGTTCAGGAATAGCGCTACAGTGACTGGTTAATCACCTGTGGCAACTATGTGGAAAATGCACCAAAACTACTGTTCTTTTTCTTGTATCTGTCCAGTCAGAATTGGTATTAGAAATATGTACAATATCCACCAACTCATAAATATATGTTCCTATGTAAAACATTAACAAGTGAAGAGTGACTTACCACTGAGGCAAACACGTAAAGTAAACAGTAAAGTTCTTCCACTGTGCATTATCCAGTCCTCAGGACTACTCAAAGCGGTTTACACTTTACTTCCCTGGCAGATCTGCTCAATCAAACACCATCTCAACTTCTCTGGGAAGCATCCATCCATATGCTAAAATTAATGTGTGAAGACTGCTCATACACATAGCCACTACTGTCTATAGCCAGGTACTCATTTGTACAGATGAGTGAACTGGAGTAATGTAGAGTGAAAAAAATTCCCAAAGTATAACACTGCAGCACAGAATTCAAAGCCCTGTTCTCTTAGTTCAGAGTCCACAGCTCTACCACTGAGAGTCCACAGCTCTACACACCACAGCTCTACCCCTGAGAGTCCACAGCTCTACCCCTGAGAGTCCACAGCTCTACCCCTGAGAGTCCACAGCTCTACCAGGTCCACATTTGAGAGCCCCCCCCCCCCCCCCCCCCCCCCCCCCCCCCCCCCCCCCCCCCCCCCCAAAACAGAGAGTCCTAGTTTACCCCTATCACAGAAAGGGGTCAACACAGACAATCTACCCCCACATGAGAGTCCACAGCTCTACCACTGAGAGTCCACAGCTCTCCCCTTCAGTTCCTGAGAGTCCACAGCTCTACCCCTGAGAGTCCACAGCTTTACCCTGTTTTGATGTTACACAGTGGGGGCCGTACCGGGGGCTGTAAGGGTATTGTCCCCGGGGAGGTACTACCACTTTCTTTTAACAACACTTACAGATGGGGATACGCATTAAGTGTACAGACAATCACTGACATATGCACAAATGATTATAGAACATTTAAAATAAAAAATTTAAGTAAATATATTGACAAAATACAATTACATGTGTAAATGGCGTAGCTGTATATGTCGTAAATAACTAGAACATTGCTTCCATCGCCTGAGTGCAGTTTTGGTGAAGTGTCGGACCGGCGTCTTTAGTACTTTCTCACCTTGCGACAGCCTGTCTGATCCGACACAATTAATGTACTTATACTAGACCAACATACACACCTACATACACACATACAATCACATGTGACACGTACATGAGCAAAGGGTTAACTTAATCACTGTCGCCGTTTGTAACACAGGATCTGTTCTGTTTACTACTTAATGCAGTAAAGCCAGGCTGAGAGTTGACTCGAGTCACTTGACTGGGGCTTGAAATGGAAGGACAGTAGATAGGCTTGAAATGGAAGGACAAGCACATGTACATGGCCAGACAGACGGGTTTACACGGACGGACGGACGGACGGACGGACGGACGGACGGACGGACGGACGGACGGACAGAGGACGGACGACACATAGACGGACACACATGGACAGACGGACGGACACACGTGGTAGATGGACGGACGGACGGACGGACGGACGGACGGACGGACGGACGGACGGACGGACGGACGGACGGACATGCATGGATGGATGGATGCACATATGGACAGATGGATCAATCTATAGATCAAAGAATGGCCAGACAGACAAACAGATAGAGACAGAAACAGACATGTAGCCGACCAATGCACCAAACCCACCATAAAAAACCGCCCGACTGTCCAGCAACTACCCACAACCGTGCACCACATCAATAAACGATTGAGCCCATGTGTGCACACACACGGACCAGGGCAGACAGCTTGACCCACGCGCACACACAACACACACTCAGCGCAACATTACTCCTCCAGTTTATTCCACCTGCGTTGTCCTTGTCTCGTTCACATCCGCCGACTTACCTGCCAAAGTCACTTCTTCAGATCGCCATGAACCATTCCCTGAGCCGACATCCCAAATGACCGGTTGACCAGCCCACAGACTGACCAGACAATGTGTCTAACGAGAACCACCCATTAAGTTACTGCAAACTGACACAGGCACGCAAGAGCGAATCAATGATGTGTATGGTATATGTACCATTGATGATATGGCCCGGCAAGAGCGTAGCCGCCGTTTTCATATTATCTGATCACGCGCGAGATAGACGTCGCCGTACGCACGCCAGCACCTGGCTTCGTTACATCTGATTCGACCGACAATAACCGGGATTAATACCGCGCCAAAGTATCACTTCAATCAGGCGCCTGGCTTCACTGCGTCCAGTGTATAGCCAGCGAACTGGTAAATATCTATGGTTCTACCGATACAATGTCGACGCACTGTATCTTACAATGTTTTGACGTTGTAAGTACTATGTGAGGAATAAATCATTCAGGAATCAGGGTCACATATTAATTGCTACGTGGCGGACCTCAGCCGATGGTAGATAGCGTAATTGCTAGTACGAAGCTTGTTTGCACTGATATTTTTATTAATGTTATTATTAACTAACTTCGGAGAACTTGGCTTGGTGAGCGCCAATGAAAATGGTAACTTTACACTTATATCAGTTAATCTATGACCATTCTTGCTTTGGCTGGTTTCTTTGTGAATGTCTTTATATGGGTTGACATGTACCGTGATTCAGGTTTTCTGATTGAAGACTGTCTCGATACCACTTGTGTATTTAAGTGAACACTTACATCAAAGGAGACGTCTAGCAGTGGCACTAGACTCGGCTGTCCAACCACTCCTCTGTGAATGTCCAAGGTCATGTAACACTTTGCAATTAATCAACTCTACACAACCATTTGAGACAGAAAGTTACAAATTACTATGTCATTCTATCTTGCTATATTTTCACCCTGTTGATGGATGGACTATTTTGAACATTTATAAAACAATTTGCTCAACCTTACTGAATACCAAAATAGGAAATTGTTCGGGGGGGGGGGGATAATTCACTACACATCATCAACCACAAATAACGTCTTTACTGTAAAAAAAAACGTAACTTGGTTACATACTTACAGTTAAATCTATCAAAGCATTACTTACATGTTTGTGCCTCTGGTAAAATTTGATGAAATATGTCAAATCTGCACTAGAAAATGCATGCCTTTATTCCTGGTTAAAAACAAAACTCATGTACATCAAAATATGCATCAAGTCTATGATCACAATGCTGATTATGTCGAGACTTCTGCCACGAAAGACGTAATCGTAAAATGACTTATTATGCCTTGATAACCAAATGTTTGTGTTTAAAGATTGTCCTTAACATTGCCTGAGGACTGACTACAATGAACTTGTTAACCTTTGACCTTAAACAATGTAAGAACAGTTTCAGCTTCTGTTCTGGCAGCCAAAGGCAACATATCAATAGGAAGTCAGCGAAAAAGAATCCATTATTTAGATCTACCAAAAACATATAACTATACCATAAAGGACATTTCAACTTTTTTAAGTAAATGTTTTTGTAGTTAGACCCATTGACATGATTTCGGAACATGAGTAAATGAATCAGGGCCCTCAGTTGTATTGTATTAGAAGTTGAAACTAAATTGTTATGGCTGCATCAAACTATCCCTTCAATCAGGTGCCTGGCTTCAATGCATAGTCGGCCAACTGATAAATATCTATCATTGAAGTTAAATGGTTCACAATAAATTATATATAAATTTTCAACAATTACATACAGCAGTTTAAGCCAGTAGAGTTGTGACAAAAAGAGACGACGAAGTCTGGAGACAACTGGTTCAAAGTTGGAACCACCGGAGTTTGAATTCTCGTGTCCGACAAGCCTTAGATGAGAGAAGATACAACGGAATTAATAAAGTAATAAGACAGATACGAGCCTGTATGCCAGTGCACACGCATACACACATACACAAACAAACACACAGAGGTTATCAGTGGCTTCATCTCAATGATATTAGACCATTAGTAAGTACAGTGCACGCGCACAATGATACTGAACTATCTGATCGATACATGAGTTGATACACAAAACAACAGATGACCGATTGACCACAGAAATAGCCACCGGTCATTACCATTGACCAAGAGGTACAACAACTACCTTACAAACAGCAGCCTGCATGTGGGAACGTTAAGTATGTAAGTAGGTAATTACAGAAGGTTTACCCGTCATAAATGACATACGCCAGTACGTGCTAATTAATAAGCCTTAAGAAACTTAGAAAAGCGTGACAGACCGAGAAGAAATTAAATACGTTGGAAACAATGAGGCACTGTGTCGTTATCAATTTATGCCAAAGGTATACTACATGGAGCACTCAAAGCAACACATATCAAGGATCAGCCAGTTCATGTTCGTATGTAATCATACTGCACGTGAATAAAATATAAACATGTTTACGGTATTGCACCAATGACAGGGGGATTCAGTCTGTTAGCCCTAGGAAGGTTTTGAATGAGTGCCGTAACTTGAAATATCAACTGACAAAAACAGTATTGAAACGAGTAAGATAGTATGTTACACGCAACACCCAAGAACAGCATAATTTAGAAGTTGGTTAGTAAATACATAAAAACATATTGTGAGGAATTGTTCTATTTAAAAATAAACACAAATTTCTTGTTTAAGAAAGAAAGCATAACAAGTTCAATGCAAAAAAATGCACTTTAGTGATACAAATCTAAACAGAATTTCAAATCAAACTTGGATTTCAACCAAAACGTGGCACATCTGGTTCTGTTTGGTGCAGCAAATTCTGCAACATTATCAGGTGACCAGATGGTTGCATCTAAAACAACACCTCGGGGTAGGGTTACGACAGACTCTGGGAAACGGAAATAATATTCAAACAGAACACTGTTAAATTTCACCTCCCCCAACATCCCTTCAAACTGGGGATCTGAGTTATCCCTCAAACCCATTATGTGCGATTCCTTCCCTAATCCAACCGGAGCCAGACTACTAGGGATTCACTCCCGGATTTCCTCTCAGTGTGAACCCGTAATTCCCTGTGACGGGTTTAGGTAATCCCGGGAAAGGGGCAGACATCAGGAGAAACTAGAAACCGACGGCGACACGACGCAGCCCAACCAGTTTTGGCACTAATAACCACACCCTGCCAAACTGCATCCCCATCGCAAATATTACCCCACATATTACTACCCCGCAATACTATCTCTGTACGTAACTATTAAACTCACACCAATGCAACGTAACTATTCAGGATGTGTACCACAAATCTGATGCTAAAACAATTTGGGATCTGTCTTTTGTGAACCGGATAGACAGCTTAGCTAAAGCATAACATTTATATACTGTTGATTAATTAAACATTATATTTAGTGTTGGATACATTAATAAAAATGACTAAAATTAACAGAGGGAGTCAAGCAAATATATTGATGAAGGAAAGTGTAACACAAGTTACTGCTTCATGCCAAAATTCAAACCCACTCCTCGTATACCATCTTGAACCACTGAAAACAAATTTAAAACATGCTCCAATTAATGGCAATCATGAAACAATGACAGCAACACTTGTTTGATGTTTGAACTGTGTAACAGTCCTTAACAACCCAGTAACAACACGGGTTGGTCTACACCTTCTGGTACTCCTACTGCTTGAAGACAGGCCAGGCCACTACTTTTAGCTCTGTCAATTTACCCTTCTATCATCAGTTCGAGGTTTGCATCTGCCAGGAAATGTCTAAACACCTGTCAGTGACATTATCAACACCTATGTAGGTGGATGGATGACTGTCTGCCTCTTTCAATCGTTCTGTCACTGTCAATATTCATACATCCAGCTAAGCTACTGCAGCACGTCATACAGGAATTCCCAGATTTCAAAACGGAGACGAAACAAATTCACTCACATAACCATCCGGGGCTCAACTTTCTCTCTTGCCGGCTCGCAAAACATTCCTGTTGTCAAAAAACAACTTCTTATAGCTTCATAACATTCCTAGCTTACACCATCCAGTGACTCATCTCATAAACTTGCTTCACATCAATATACAGATTCATATAAAATGTTACTGAAAAATTACCGCAATTACCATCAATAGAATGAAAACCACAGAAACGCTGCCTTGGAATGAGCATTGTCAGTCAGCTAACGTACATGTTGTAAAACTACTTGCCCCATAATAACTATAATTATCTTCGTTGCTTGCTATTATAATCCTTGTCAATATGATAAATTATGTATTACTTACAACAATTGGTAACACTATATGTGGATATACCTGTACAGGTGCAACAAGTAGGGTGTGGTACATCAATTAAAGTCACAACTGTAATTGCTGTATAATTTTTACAATAACTGTAATTAACACACCATTACTCCTTAATTTCGTACTTGACACCTAATTTCACATATGCATAAAATTACCCATTATTAATTTATGGGGTTCTTTGGTGCAGTAGTCAAGAATACCATACGTTGAATCATCTTGGTATTGTTTCAAAGCTTAGGCTACAAATTTCAGTCCACCTAAGATACAGACAGCATAGAGTGATGGATATAACCCAAAATGGTACAGATATTTATCTTGGTAAAATTGGATAAATGAATAGTCCCCATGTACCACTTAGTAGTAAATACATTGTGACTGAACACTTCTTGAAAAAGTTACGATGGTGTTCTAGTAAACATCGTATGTTTTGTTGATTTGATCAGTCATATAAGATCTTACCTTTTACATCACCAAATAATTCCAGTCTATTTTACAACGAACCAAGATCACAACGTAAACCCTACATTGGCACCAGCATTGATCAAATCGGTTCGGTTCAAAGAGAATCCATTTAACCTAGTCTCTGTACACATGACTCTCAGCAATGGTTTACCTGTGGCCCACCTGTTTATCACCTGTCTGCTGAGGAAGGAAGCAGGTACTCAGTGGAGTTGACACAAACCCCGCCTCCAAAGCCTCAAAACAAACTTGGTTGTTTCCTGCGGACACTCTCCATGCTCACTTCCTGCCAATTTACCTAACGTTTGTTTAGTCAGCCTGGATCTCTAGTCGTAGGAAAACATGTGTGCCTACTTTACTTTACCTGACACATGCACCCATGCAGGTGTGTTTCGACAGTGACCACACCTGGAGCAGGATTTGACAACTTCATTAGTGTAATGACAAACTGTGTCTAATATTGTCAGAATTTGAGTTTTTCTTAAATCCCTGAAATCTTCAAAATCCACTTGCATGCCCTCTTTCATGACTGACAGTGTGCATATAGGCATGTGTGCATGCACACACACACACGCACATATATGCACATGTGCATGCATGCACACGTGCAGCAATACTTGCAAGTTTACTGTTCCACTATAAAAGACGCCCATGTCAGTATTTGCATTTTTCTTGCACCATTTAAATATCCAAATGAAACCTTACAAGATTTTGAAAAGAAGCACCCCTGATGGGTATCTTCGTCTGCCTCTAGTCACATTCTCTAAACAACAGATAACACTTCAAGGGAACACAAAGATAACCCAAGAATTGGATGTTTCTGTGCGACATAACAGAGATGGTTGATAAGATGGACAATTAGTGCATCATGTTACCATATGGACCACATCTCCTGATCTCTGTCAAGACCTCCCAATCTCTTACCAAGTCTTTTCTTAATGCATGTTATTTTGGACTTATTATCTGTGAACGATATAGTATTACACTGTATTTTATTCCAACACCAATTTGACTCTTACAGGAATATTCAACCAATTCGATGAATAAAAACAATGTATAAGTATTTATATACAATAAAACTCAAACGTTTGTAACTATAGAGGTCATAACTGTCAAAAACTGCATACTTCTGTAAGCATAGTATTTTGTATAATTTATATACACCGATAAAAAGAAATCATCGTTTAACAAAACTTTTACATATTGAGAATACTGGCTTCTCTGAACAGTGGCCTATCTCTGAAGGTGGGAAATATTTTATACCCACTAGATATTACCATTTACGCAGTTTATTTTTTCTTCCATATGCAGTAATGATCAATTCATTTAGTTAACATAAATTGGAACCCTTTGACTGCAAAAGTCAACCATTACTTTTTCACATCTAAAATGTAGCAACATACATCCACATACAGTGTCACTCGCTCGCTCGGCAGCCTAAGCACGCACGCACGCACGCACGCACGCACGCACGCACGCACAAAGTATATATACCTGGTAGGCTGGTATACATATACACCACTCTCAGTGACCAATATACCAGCAGCTTAGCGACAACATAAGCATTAACAACTAATCTACTTCAAGTACCCTCCAGAGTTGTCATGTTGACTCCACTAGCAAAGCCCTCCTTTTTATTTGGGGTAAAGTATTCATAAACAACAGTGGCAGGTCAACATTGTCTTCCACCACAAGGTCATGCCCCGACCTTATTGATGTGACAAACTCCCCTTTACTGATGTGCGAAACATTATCATCACAAATCACATGACAGTGAGATCAAAGACACCACACCACACTACACAGACATTTAATACTCTTCTAAGAAACCGACAAGAAATACATGTGCTCCAGCAGAGCCTGTGTAAACCAGTGTGCGGCCACGCGTGACGTTAACTAACCATCCAGGTAGGGGAAGTCGGACAACCGTGACTACACCAATGCTTAGCTGACAACTGACCAGTCCCCTGCTGACACCTGCTGAGTGGTTAAGAAGCTCAACTGTGACCAGAGGGACATGGGGGACATGGAAACAAATACACTTGTCAGGATAGAGCATAGACATTGTCAACACAAAGATGTGCTTGGAGATAATTGCTGCAATTAACCACACTGCATGGCTGTCTTCTGCGTATCAATTTCATATAATTTTAAGGTGCAGGATGAGGGCTATCAATTGTATAATAATTGTCACTCCAGTGCTATCTTGAGTTTCAGGTGTGTCAACCAAAAATATGGCTAAATACATGCCTGTTAATCTTTGAAGGGTAGTTACTGTATATAGTGAAAAATGGTGATCTGGAAGGGGTTAATTACCAAGATAATCTGTACCATTTTGGGTTATAATTTGTGTGACTTAATGACATGTCTAAATCTCTTTGAATGGACTGATTTTCTGGTTTTACGAAATGCGATATTTGACATTCATGATTACAATCAATATATGTTTTGGATTTTCTGTTTTGAATATTCTGTGAGTCACACACCATTCACCTGTTTAACAACATCGCTAGAAGTGTGCCTGACAACCAAGGTCCCATGTTCAAAGCTAGAGAAGGCATAGTGAGCCTGGTGTCTTGGCACAGGGCAGGATGTGTTTGATAGATGTTTAAATAAATTCTTTGAGATATCAAAGAAGTCATGTCAACATCAACCAACCAAACCAAGTCTGTTCCGATCGGAAGTATGCAATAGTCCTTGCCCAATTTGTGTTATGTGACCATGGTCCTGAGATGATATGACAGCAGATGAAGACTGAGCGATTCAGGCAAAATATTCTGAACAAATATTGCAAAACATTAATGATAAGTGACTGTATAAAATAATTTAAACTCTGCTATTTTATCCTTGTCATTGCAAGATATAAATTCATTCACTACCATCATTTCAAATGATCGTCATCTGTCGTAATTCTAAGCATGCAGGACAAATCTAGATAGTACGGGGTTCAATGATGCCCCTATACAGGAAATAATAAATGCACGTGTAAGCCAAGTCCTGCTGATTAATAAACTATATTTTTTCTTGTTAACAATGCAGCAGACGCAGCTTTTCTTTCGCAGAGAAGATCTGTGAGTCTGTTTGGGCACATGTGAACACATTATCACTGGTGCGCCTTGACGAGTCCAACAAGGTAACTCGACAGACACGTAAACACATCATTCCATGATCTCTATCACGTGCCTCACACCAGCATGGAACAATACTCCTTTGGTTCGCATTGTGTGCGCAAATTGGCAAAATTAATACCCACTTCCACGCGTGGGTCGTAAACGCCTGAATTTGAAGTCACACACACACAAGAATAGCAGCCAACCGGTGCGCAGGCTTGATAAAGAGCGACACACGTTGTCGGAAGAATGTAGTCAGGATCACTGAATTGCCCACAGATAACTATTGTTTCTGACGACTTTGCCGCGCTGGCACCAGCGTTGGTGCGATAGGGATCTTTATTGTCCAGAGACTGTTTTATTAACGAAAATCAATAACAGCTGTGCTTGGAGCGGCCGGAGTTGATACAACGGCTCTTTTTGTGGCTTCCCCACCAGGGTCTGTGGCACTAATCAATGGAAATACTTCCCGTGGTGAATGGATTAAAACCGAATTCTAATTTTAAATCAACCTCAACTACTGATTATTAGGTAGACTGCTGTTTTTACGATGAATGAAACTGGTTGGCTTAATACTGTGACCATTGGTGGCATGTGAAGATATGTTTTTGTTTAATATCTTAACTGGTATTGTTCGTCATATAATCAGAAATGTAACATCGAATACCAATAGCAGCTGTTTACAAATTGTATGCTTCATTTGTAATTTGACTAGTTTGCAGACACGTAATGTTCAAACAAATCTTGAAATAATATCCACCACTGTCTATAGCCAGATACCCATTCATATTGCTGAGTGAACTGGAGCAATGTACAGTGAGCAGACATACCTAAAGTTTAACACAGCTGGTCACATGACTTGAACCTGGGTTCTTTAGACGGAGTCAGAAGCTGTGTCAATGGTCACCAACCTATTGTATAATTATGCTGTTTGTTTGGCCTTCATCCAAGTGTTGCCAGACCCAGGTCTTGTCACTACACCACTGTGCTCCTCCACAAGACTAGATCAATTTGTTGCCAGTTGAACTATTTCTGATCGACCTGTGCTCTTGAACTCACACTATATATAAGCCAGTGGAAAAGGAGGATATTACACACTGAGATAAAAAAAAACTTGGATGTCACATCCACTTTCATAGCGTAATTGACAGTATCAATGATTTCAATTATTTCTGAAGACTTTTTCTTACTGACTCCATTACCGGGTACACATCCAAGTTAAATTTCCAGCCATTCTAGACAGGGTTTACCTATCCAAATGATGTGGATGGATCTCTAAGGATGTGTACTGTTTTGTAGTATTTGCTCGATGTATAATAGTACCCATTTTGTATGCTACACCCCCACTGGATCTGGCATGTTGCTAAGAACTAACATATACAAATCTTCACAGTTGTTTGAGTGTACAGCCAAAAAGGTAAAAACAAATACAATTCCATTACTGCAACGTGCAACGAAAATAAACAATGCACACTCCATTGTCATTAATAAGTAAACAAGTTCTACACAACTGTCCAATCTAGAACATGAATATTCTGTTTCAGCTTAAAACAGTGTTGGCTCCCGAAGTATCTTGCCTACTGAGGCATTCAGTAATTAACTTCATTTTTTACTTCCAGCTTTTGTCATGGCATATTGACATTGAGAGGTGTAGGTGACAAAGTAGTTAAAACATTGGGTTCCTAGCAAAGGAGCAATTTCAATCCTATGAAACGCTCACTAACATTTCAAAGCCTGGGAAATTCTGTTCACTTCAAGTTTTAGTTAATTTTTCATATATATATATATATATATATATATATATATATATATATATATATATATATATATATATGAGTAGTTTCCACAGGATTACTGAAGGAATAGATTTCACAGAGCAAATGTCAAGTAGATGATTATTGGATGTTGGCTGGGTGGGATGGGATGGGGTGGGATGGGATGGGATGGGGTGGTGTAGTATTGTATGGTTATTTTATATATATATAATATATATATATATATATATGTTGTGTCATATTCGAACAGGAATGTTATCACACTGATAACTTGGGTGTTTAAATCTTATAATCCTGACCTTTAACTCTGACACACCCATATTATTTTTAATGCTTGTTAATCACAATAAAATGGCATCTAAGGGTTATATAACGTTTACACACCCCTCACCAGCATGCATAGAAATAACTGCAGACAGTCATAACTGCCCATTGATGTGGTCTCGTTAGTTAGTGTCTTAATTGATGGAGTAGCACCATCAAAGCTACTCTGAGCTTACTACACCAGCTCAGTCAGTGACAGCCGCCAATCAATCACCCAATCAATCACCCAATCAATCAAATCACTGGCCACTTCAATGATGACACCAATGCTTGGTATTTGACAAGTACTGATGACAAGTAATGATCACCGGGTCTAGGCCAATGTTCACAACCACGCTTTGCCCTTTACTTCAGTAATAGGTGTCTACAGTCAGCACTGGTGAACTAAGTGGGTATTACTGTAGTTGTAAAGCATTAACAGCCAACAGCAAATATGGTAAAACGTTAACAAAAAACAACAGTTAAATTTAAGTCTGCACAAAAACAACTGATGCTATGTTTCATGCTCAGATAAAGTTTGTGATTTGTGTACACATTTGCTTCCCCTTCAGTATATTCGAATGCAAAGGACGACCCTTCTCCATGCTACAATTGTTTATGATCTAGTGTAATGAAATGTAAGCAAATGAAACAGAGATGACGCAAGAAATAGAAAATATACAATGTAAAATGACAACTGGTGATTTTAACTGAAGAAGACTGCGCCCTAGGAATAAACCACTGTTTGTAAAGCAAGAACCAAACAGTTCCTCTACTCAGCCTGACTATCCCATAAACAGGGGTGGTTAACTAGACGGGTGTCGGGTGCGGTCAACCGTGAAATTAGCTGTGTTTCAGGGGGGAACTGTGAAATCAACAAACAACTGGACAAAGGGGTAACAAGTGGATGTCAGAGTGTATCTAATTGTGGACCAGGGTGATAAATCAGGGGTGAGGTGCACCAGGCACTGGGGGCGAGAGCAGTCAGTAACATACAGGAAGCCTGCAGTACTTGTGGGGTTATAAATCAAACCCGCTGGCAGACACATCTACACCTGAAGGAAGGACCATCTCTAGACTAAGGAGAGCATCAAACTCCCACTAAATGTAAATGTCCCTGCCGTGTGAGACGAGCTCCTCAGATACAATAAAAATATAACTTCAGACCCTGGCGATGCTCATTTGCTGTGTTATTATTCGGAAGTATGAAAGGTAATTTTCAAGCAATTTGATGCATTTACATAGGCAGGTAGCACAAAAGCTTTAGCTTCCCAAGGATCCAGACAAGTAACCCAGAGAAGTAGGCCTAGTGGTTGTCATTCATTCATATATTCACACAGAAATGGCACTGGTCAAGCTTATCACCATTCACCAGAACTGGCCATTCCATTAACACCCTTATCCGAGCAACTAGATCTGACAAAGTTGATTCCACAGCAATGGCCATCACCAATTAAAGATTACCCTATCCCTTTCTAATCACACTGAGCACCCCATGAGTATGTTGTTTATAGCATGTCTGTGGTCTGACAGATTTATATCTAGCTAATTGACAGTGGTGGGGTTGTACAATCAAGCAAGGCCATACTTAGTTTGTAGGGCTCACGTTAGCAGCATGGTCCTGATGTGATGGTCAAGTCTTCATCAATCACAGACAGAGTGACCCCTGCTCAAGTTAAGGTATCTCCTGCGTTTGTCCAGGTGTAATTGTCTCTAGTCTTGTTGACCAAACAGGAGAAGACATTTGTACTGGAGATAATGTTGTTATTGGTGGCGTGGTGGTAGATAAACTAGATATATATGGTGGGGTAATTCACATTGTGGGGGGATGCCTTGGATGTTGTTGGTATATTATAGTCACTGCATACAAACATGGAGCTTTGGTGTACAAGACATGGGGTGTTTATATTTTAGGTCACGTTGGCGCTGCATGGGATGTAGTACAATGCAGCATCCATAAGTTCTCAATAGAGAGACCCAAATTCTAAATACCTTGCTGACCCGTTCAACTGAACACCTTTTATCAGGGAAGAATTCAGCCACACTGGAGCTACTGCAGAGACTTTGTACACACATATCCTCAACTCTCTTCTGGCAATTCTTAATTTACAAATACAACTAAGTGTAGTGTTAGTAACATAGGTTCAAAGTGGTACCACATAATTCACTTCGAAGTGGTACCTACCACAGGATTCGATTCAAAGTGGTACCACAGGATTCAATTCAAAGCGGTACCACGGGATTCAATTCAAAGCGGTACCACAGGATTCAATTCAAAATGGTACCACAGGATTCAATTCATAGTGGTACCACTGTGGCAGTGAGTGAGGATTCAAACCTAGGTTCTGTCGACTAAGGCTGGAAGTTTTATCGACTGCACTCCTCAACTGTAATACTATTGGTAATAGATGACATTTTATTGGCTCACCATAAATATGATTTCACTTTGGCCAGCAACAGCTGGACAAATTAACTATAATTATGTTGACCTCTGACTGGTTCATTTGTGGTCATTCTGGGTAAATGACTTATAAGCACCCCAGGCACATTTATATACATACACTGCAGCCATCCAAAGCCACTGCTCAAGAAAGACCCCATGCACATGGATATATTCGACTTTCCTGTCAAGTGCAAATCAGTGTGACTAATTCCTGCAAATGAGCCAAGTTCCCATCCCCCAATGTCCAGGTGGGATTAATGAAATCATTGGTGTGGGAAGATGATTTAGTGGCCACTGCCTCAGGCAATTTTCCTTTACCTCTCACTGGGGGCCAATCTTGTAGGATCAACATGTCACATGACCTGCATCTGTATCGTGACCTCACTAATGAAGCAATTATTTTTTAGGGTAAGACACAAGCATACAATGTTGCCTATTCTATGCATACTAAGTATTTAGAGGGTTGAAGGCTAAACAAATTATCTCACAGTCATCCACTGTCAATCCTGTATGTAATGTTTTATCCACCAATATTTCACATGATCCTACACAGTTACAAATAACTCTAATTACAATTATAAATAAATCTTAAAAGTACTTCAAACAAAATAGAACCTACCTAGCAAAAGTGCTCCACAGAGATTGACTAAAGATGACAAAACCATCAGTACACCACAGCTCACCTGTAATGCACGTGTAGTTTTGTGGCCAAAAAACTAATTTCACAACTGCCGATGCTAAACGTGAGTGTGAGTGTTTTAATGGTGTAATTTTCGGGCCTATGATTACCACATTTACTGCTTCCTCAACTGCTCCGCTTGACTCCAGACCCATAAACCTTCACGGCTCAACCCACCGAAACCCAACATCTACACCTAAGCGTCACTTCTCCACATGCAGAAATCAAACAAAAATTGCTACTTTATGAGGCGGATCCATTTCAACGGTTCAGAGGTCCATAATCTAACCTGCCACCTGAATAAAATATACAACTTACGAGAACTGCCGTTCTACCCTCAGAGCTGCACCCAATTGACTACCACATGTTCAAGCAGGGAACACGAACTTCGATACTGTTCCACACCACATGGGGAACGCATAAACATTTCACCTGCCATTAGAACGGTGTGAGGGTAATATATAATTTCATATCCCTCGTACTCTTGTGCCCACGGAACACGAACACGTCTGGGGCTTTCAATCACTCACCGGCGTCAAAATGCACAACTTGCAGAAAAAAAATGCCTACCTGTCATGGAGCTGAAGGATCGTATCCTGTGTACTTCCGTTTTAAGATCGACAAGGATCTCTCTCTCTCTCTCCCTGTAACAATATCAGACACAAACATTCAGCAACTGGCCAGTAACTTTTTGTTTGGTGATGGGGGCAATTCATAGACACATTTTCTCAACAACACAGTGACTATTTATTTGTTTCTGGAACCCTACAATTTAGCCAAAAAAGAATCTAAAACATATCAATTATGCCATTTTATCTTTAGCTTTTCATTGATAACATTATAAAACCTATTAATAAGATGCTAGCAAATGAGGTACAATGATAACATCACAACTTAGCTAAATATACCAACAGCCTTTCTGTGAATTATTACCTGTATCTATGTTTTCTGCCAGGTGGATTTTTATTTCAGTTTTAGATGTACAAATATATACAGTTATTATAGGCTAAATGTCATAAACTTTCACTGAGAAATTAAACTGCAGGTTATAATAATTTTATGACCAACAATTTGTATAAATGTCTGAAATAAAAAGTTCAGAACACAATTTATAACTAAACTTAACAATCTTAATATATCCGCGAACAAAGGTCAACATTAATGTAAACTTTGTGCATTTACCTGCAGATCAACATATCACGAGTGCATAAGTGCATTACTAAATGCAACTTTTTACGTAATTCCACAAAGCTGATGCTAAGACCTACTTCACTGAAGTTCTGGACATTGCACACGCAAAAGTACTTTATATTCATGCACTTCCTACACTGTACACAAACACAGACATGTGATTATGTAGTAGTAGTCGATTGGGTGCAGATCTGTGATCATGTAACCGTATGTATAAGTGTGCTACATATGACCAATCGATCCTCATCAACAACACTTCAAATCTGTTCATTCTCTGATTATACAACCACATAAACTCTCCTCATGCACCGGTTCTCAGAGCCATTACACATCACAACAAACAGCACGATCCCTCAGAAACACACCAGGAAAATGTGGTATAAAATCCAAATCTACTTAAAGTATTACATTCGGATCAATAGGACCCGTCTAAGCTCAAGACACCAGTTTCTACAGAAGGAATTCATTCCCCAAGGCGTATTATTATAAGGTATCATTGAGGGAACCCATTGTATTTGTTATCAGAAGGGTAAAGTGAACTACCCCACTGGCAGGGTACTCCCAGTTGTCTGGCTGATAAAAACAACATTCCCTGCAAACAATTAGGCTCTGATGAAAAGACACGCTTTTTGTAGATATCAAATTATTCTAATGGAGTCAAGTTTGTAAAGTTTTACATGAAATGTAGACCACTTGTAAAAACAGGTGCAGCTGTTGTCAGATAAACAGGTCAAACAGGTCAACAAAGTCAGTGTGGCGTCATTCTTCAAACACAGCACCCTAAAATGCTTTCAGAATTTGCTTTACTGCCTCAGTAGCCAAGAATTACTCAACCACTCCGAGAGTATTTCTGTTAACACAGTCAATATCCACACCTTATTGGAGTTAGTGGCCATAATAATAGGTCACAGACAACACACCTGGGAACAGGTCACAGACAACACACCTGGGAACAGGCCACAGACAACACACCTGGGAACAGGTCACAGACAACACACCTGGGAACAGGCCACAGACAACACACCTGGGAACAGGTCACAGACAACACACCTGGGAACAGGCCACAGACAACACACCTGGGAACAGGTCACAGACAACACACCTGGGAACAGGCCACAGACAACACACCTGGGAAAAGGTCACAGACAACACACCTGGGAACAGGCCACAGACAACACACCTGGGAACAGGCCACAGACAACACACCTGGGAACAGGCCACAGACAACACACCTGGGAACAGGCCACAGACAACACACCTGGGAACAGGCCACAGACAACACACCTGGGAAAAGGTCACAGACAACACACCTAGTTGGGAACAGGTCACAGACAACACACCTGGGAACAGGCCACAGACAACACACCTGGGAACAGGCCACAGACAACACACCTGGGAACAGGCCACAGACAACACACCTGGGAACAGGCCACAGACAACACACCTGGGAAAAGGTCACAGACAACACACCTGGGAACAGGTCACAGACAACACACCTGGGAACAGGCCACAGACAACACACCTGGGAACAGGCCACAGACAACACACCTGGGAACAGGCCACAGACAACACACCTGGGAACAGGTCACAGACAACACACCTGGGAAAAGGTCACAGACAACACACCTGGGAACAGGCCACAGACAACACACCTGGGAAAAGGTCACAGACAACACACCTAGTTGGGAACAGGTCACAGACAACACACCTAGTTGGGAACAGGTCACAGACAACACACCTGGGAACAGGGAAATGTAGCAATAACTTTATACACCACCCAGAAATTAGAGTTTAATTCACAGCCAATTTATAGTCTATGGTGGAGATTATCATTTTTTTAGCGCTAAACATTGTGAATTGCAAATAAGCAGAAATATCAACAGACGATCTGAATAACCTAGGTCAAAATTCATCCAGGAGAAATCTTAGTTGTTATTAATGTTTCTTTATTGTTATACACACAAAAGACACAATATATATATATATATATATATATATATATATATATATATATATATATATATATATTGTGTCTTTACTAGCATTATTTATTTTATCCCTGTACAGTTAATTTTATCTTAATACAATCACATATCCTATGAAATTAACTTACCGGCTAGTTATGATAAACAATGCTCTCACAGCCAGTTGTGTTGTGATCCGAGATTCAAAATAATAATCCTCCCACATTCGATTGTCTCATGTAAGTAGATCTAACCACACAGGATATTGTGATACTTCACTGTGTGTACACCACACTCAACCACATCCAACGACAACGATAAGAAACCCACAGGAAACAGAAATGTATCAATCACTGGCCACTATATCCACTCCTGATAACACCAGAAGTGTCTACGATCATATCTGTGGTTGTATACAATACAAAATGAAGACAAGTCAATTCAGAAATGTTTGGCAACCGTACACAAAACCAAGGAATAAGGGAACAAGTCAGATACAGATAAGTTGTATGTCTGTATCAGAGATAAGGGGGTCTGGGCAGTAGGTTGTCTCAGGGGGTGGAGCCAGGGGGCAGGGCAATCAGACATGCTGATGTCATCAGGCATCCTGCCCACCCAATTTATCAAATGACCAGACAATGATTAGGGTCAACTCTGTCTGACCATCAGTGTTTGTATCTGCCAAGGAAACAAGACATTGTTGAAAAAGAAATGTTTCCATGTAATGATGTAAGACACAGGTTTTGCTAGTCATTATGATGTACAGTGATTAAAATTGGAAACTGATAAGAATGAATACTGAGTGAAGAAAGACTGCCTGAGCACAATAGCTGTAAATAATGAGACTGTCTGAGCACAATAGCTGTACATAATGAGACTGCCTGAGCACAATAGCTGTAAATAATGAGACTGTCTGAGCACAATAGCTGTACATAATGAGACTGCCTGAGCACAATAGCTGTAAATAATGAGACTGCCTGAGCACAATAGCTGTAAATACTGAGACTGCCTGAGCATGATAGCTGTAAATAATGAGACTGCCTGAGCATGACAGCTGTAAATAATGAGACTGCCTGAGCACAATAGCTGTAAATAATGAGACTGTCTGAGCACAATAGCTGTAAATAATGAGACTGTCTGAGCACAATAGCTGTAAATAATGAGACTGCCTGAGCACAATAGCTGTAAATACTGAGACTGCCTGAGCACAATAGCTGTAAATACTGAGACTGCCTGAGCATGATAGCTGTAAATACTGAGACTGTCTGAGCACGATAGCTGTAATTGGAGACTGCCTGAGCACAATAGCTGTAAATAATGAGACTGCCTGAGCACAATAGGTGTAAATAATGAGACTGCCTGAGCACGACAGCTGTAAATGGAGACTGCCTGAGCACAATAGCTGTAAATAATGAGACTGCCTGAGCACAATAGCTGTAAATACTGAGACTGCCTGAGCACAATAGCTGTAAATACTGAGACTGCCTGAGCACAATAGCTGTAAATACTGAGACTGCCTGAGCATGATAGCTGTAAATACTGAGACTGCCTGAGCACAATAGCTGTAAATACTGAGACTGCCTGAGCATGATAGCTGTAAATACAGACTTTCAGAAATGATGACACTATTCATGATGTAAAAATTATATTATTGTAAACGTGCTAATTTCAGTTAAGAAAGTTGACAACAATAATACTTATGTAAACATACTTCGAAGACATGCTCTGGTACTTCTTAATCTCAGATGAGAAAGATGCCAGCCATAGTCTACTGCAACCAGGGCAAAAATAATATCTACATTTGCCACTGACATAAGACACTAGAGCTGTTGCTGACAGAGGCAGGAAAAGTTGTTGAGGGTTGTCAGATTCACACTTTACTTCCCTGACAGTGTTCAATCAAACACCATCTCAACTTCTCAGGGAAGCATCCAGCCATATGCTTCAATTAATGTGCGAAGGCTGCTTGTACACATATCCACCACTGTCTATAGCCAGATACTCATTTATACAGCTGAGTGATCTGGAGCAATATAGAGTGGAAAAACTTGCCCACGGTTTTAAAACTGCCACACAGGATTTGAACCCAGGCCCTCTCAGTCGATAGTCCGAAGCTCTAGCCCTGAGTCACTGTGCTCACTTACTCCCAATTCACCCCTTCAATGTTTCACCACAGAGATGAGGGTGCATCAGACATGTGCAACTGACAAAATCAATGTCCACTGAGTCATTATACCACAATTGTTGTTACAGGAACAATCACAGGGTACAATAACAAACCACAGTTGTGTGTCTGTTACACATTGGTGTGATTGTAACAAACATGTGCATGTGTACTGGTGCCATGGATCCTACAGCAACAGTGAAACACTATCACTCCAATGTAATCATTCCAGGAAACAATATCACAACAACACACTAGCCATTACTGGAGCAAAGTAACAGGATAGGGTGGAGGGGAAGACACCCTTAATTGCCCAGGGAAAATGGGGCCAGATTGCATAAGATGCTACTGCAATTCTCTATGTAGCAATACAAACACATTTGTTTATCATCTATATGTTAATAATTATGCAAACTTTTTTTGGGGGTTGATAGTTCCCCCAGGTCTGACTGAGTTTATCTGTTTATTCATAGCAGGTATTTATGCATGATCAAATTTTTTCCATTACAAAATTGTCCTGGTAGATCTCTGCATCTAAACACATTCTAGACATGTAATTTACGATATAGCAAAATTATGTAATATATATACATATATATATATATATATATAAAAAATTATATACATATATACATATAAAATATATGCACATATATGTCTACAAATACATAATATACACAACCTACACACACACACACACAAGTGTGACTCCCACTTTTGATGACTGAAATAATCTTTCTCTATCCATCTATCTTTCTCTATCCACACATTTACCCACCCAGAAAGAACTTTACCTGTTCACCCGACAGGTGGTCAGGTCTTTAGATAGATCTATGTTCACTAGAACCACTGGCATCTTATCTACCAGATGAAACTGCAACAAAGGTTGTCATTTGCAGTTACCAACTCTCTGCACATGTGCTGTATTGCTAGCTACCAAATTACCTGAAAATGGCAGTGTGCACAGGTTTACCTGGAAATAATTATTACGCCGGAATTGCCGACAGCAGGAATTAAATGATCAACGCAGACGAGTTTCTAAAGAATCTAACATGTAGCTGTGATAACCACTGTGTTTGTTTTGTTGTTCCGTGAATTGGTGTGTGGCGAGTTCTTAAAATTATTCCGGTAATCAAGACTTAAACAGATGTGCCAGGCCTACGGCAGTACAACTTCGAAAACATGAATACATGTCCACAAAGATACTCAGATTAACTGACAGGTGGACAGACATTGAGAGAGAAACAGGTAAGATCCAACTGAAGATAGCAACGTATGCCTCTAGCTGTGATAAATGGACGTCTTTGTGAGAAGGTTAAATTTACTTCCAGCAGATGGGACTTCATCAAGAGTTCTATGGGAAACATAGGTGCAAAGAAACTTGAGAAACGCAATCGTTGAAGCAACTATGTTGTGTGCAAGATGTAATTCATATTTTGATGACACTGAACAATTGCGAAAAGCCTATGAAATTGTTCGTTTTTATCTATGATTACTGTTCCAAATTTTTTAATTCATCTTGCTACATCCTACTCCATATTTTTTTCATTTTGCAAATTCTGTGCAGTGCATCTTTATTTTGCATACATTTGAATGAAATCGCAATTTCTGAAAACCTCCACCCTACGAAATCACCAATTAGAAGTCTTTAAATCAAACCCCGTATGGTTTCTGATACAGTGGTATAATTATGGTAAAAAATTACCTAGCAAAATGATCATTCGCTAAAACTACCTTGATCTTTGCAAAGCGCTTTCTTAACACAATTTATATCAATTAATCATACCAATTACAGACGATGATACTGAGGCGGCCAGCCATAAAGGCAAGCTAGGAGAGCAGACTATTAAAATGCAGCAGTCTGTGCACAATTCTGTGCCCAAATCCCTGGAGTGAACTTGACATTTGTAAATTAACAAGGTCCAACATTAAAGCAGGAAGACAAAGTATCAATGGAAGCATTTAGCTATCAATAGATGGATCAATTGCCGAGTCGTGCACAGCAAAGTAAGGTGCAAGGGGCAGTCCATCACTGCTGTTGGCTCATCTCGTTCTAATCCATCTGCCTGACGCTGACCTCAAGTGGGTTTGACATCAATTTGGTTCCTTGCCAAGTGCCTGGTGCCTACCTCTCATCTCAGGAACACTTCAAATGATCCTGAAACTGTCTGGATCCAAAACTAATCAGTCATTGTCAATTTTGCTCTAATGTTCAAGTCCAGCGAAGGGATTGATAAGTCAGTTTTTTGTGTAAAATGTGAACTAGTTATTGTACACACTGTATGATGACTTTGTGATCACACAACTGAAAGATTTCAATAAGAAACCTAATACACCATCTGACCAATTACCACAGGTTTGCAGATGTATCAACATGTATCCGTGTATATTCTGTAATTTTTACAAAGGTAAATACAAATCACACTTTTAACAATTCTACATTTTGATGTATCCTGTCTTTATGGAAGTTCTAATTAATCTGTAATCTCATAGTATCATCTGCAGCTAAATGTGATGCAACTTGACACATTCCACCCTAGTGGGGTTGAATCTCCACCCTGCAGGCTTTAGCACCAAGTGATACAGCATCACAAGATATATCAAACCGATTCACTTGCACCAGATGGGGTAACCACCCAAGAAGGGGGTGACTGTAACAGTTAACAGGAAATGCGTCCACCAGTCAGGGCAATTGAAAATCGTTTCCCGGTAAATAACTTCAGTTTACACAAGTGATCATCTCAAGTATAGGACATGGCAGTTGACAAGGCCTCAGTGCCTGGGACTGAAGGTGACCAAACGTTTTAATTGGCTCAAATGACCAGGGTTTGGCGCAGAACCCCCCCATTATACAGGTGGGTTTATTCACCCGTCCTACACTTCTGCTCACCCCAGCATCAGCCCTGGGGGAACCATTAAGTGCTGGATCTTCTTACATCAGATATTTGGTCAGGGTTATAGTGAATTGCTGTGGGATACAGTGGGGGTGTTTAGGGGTGGACAATGGTCCTGGACCCTTGTGGCAACTGTTGCGTAATGTTTTTTTCTGCATATCATGAAAAACTAATGAGAGCTCTTCTTTTGGGGTCCCATTTTCACCACAATGCGGGCCAAGTAAATCTACTGATTTTAGAAACAATCCCTGTAAATTAAACATTTCAAATGCATGTTTGCAATAATGATTCCTATAAATCACTACATATCGTTTTCTCAATTTCCCACACTTGTATGTTACTGATGACATATAATTATGAACACTTTGAGCAGCGCAACCATTTCTATTCTAAATAATTGAATTTTGTGACAAAGCTGCCAGTCGCCTGTCAATAGAACTGCATAAACTCATTTCTATTCCTCCCTCCCTGGGAACAAATCCCCACTGGGGGTAATTGATTGATTCTTCCCCCATGATAAAGTCTCCCTGATTACACAACCAAGTCCTGGCCTGGCGTCTTCCAAGATATTTCAGTACATGGAGGAATGCATTAGTTTTGTTCACACTCAGACTGCCTGAGGGAGACCGCATGACCAAAGATAAAACAAAACCCAATTCTTCTAAGTGCTAATAATACAAAAACTATTTCTGTAGCATAACTAATTTGACAGCTGACATCACAACTAACGTCATACAATTCCTATAATCAGATATGTCCCTCTAATTACATAATCATAACAAGAAATTTCTTTTGTCTTAATCCTTGCAAATAAAGCCGAGAATCTCATCAAAGTAAAATGATCATATCCACAAGAGAACACTATTGCTTGTTGGTTTGTGAGCATTAAGGGAAAGTTACACATTCAAAAGTCTTTATAGCTTCACTGCATCGTCCAGTTAATCCGGGATCTTGCCATAAAACATGTGCTTATTACGAGTCATTCTTGTGTTGGGATGAGGATAAGTATCTATGCTTTAGACAGATAATCTGAATCAGATCCGACAGCTAAACCTCTTTATGGCCGTGGACGCTTTGAGGTTATACATAATCCATGTGGTTTCCAGGAAATCCAATATTCAGTACCTACTCCTGATGGGATAAGTTACATTGTTTATGATTCCCTCCTGATTTATGATCAATTGTGTTTACATGGAGGCAGAACCAGACCATGTGGAGAATAGAGAGATAGTGATAGCAATGGTAGAGGACGAGTACAGCAATATTTGTCAGCAGTCTTCAGGAATATACTGCAAAATGCTAGTTCACAATGCTGCAGTTATTAATTAATGCCATCATGGTCTAAAAATCCTATGTTTACAACAGATCTAACATAGCATGGTATACACGGGGATTACACCCGTTAAAACTGGCCATAGCCGTTTTCGCTTTACTCCTAGGCAAACCTGCTCAATCGAACAGGCAACGCCTTCACAACTTATGTGGGACGCATTCAGCCGTGCAGCAATGAATGCATCAATATCCACCACTGTCTACAGCCAGCTGCTTGTTCACACGGCTGAATGGACTGGATCACTGTAGAATGCATGAACGTGGCTAGGGTTCGAAAAAGCAGCACAAGATATGAACCTGGATTCTTCTCCGAGTGCAACACTCTACCCACTGCACAAAACAGCCTCTGTTCCCATGTACGCATGCACGCACGCACCACACACACACGTGCACGCACACACCACGCACGCGCGCGCACACACACACACACGCCTAATAAACTCCCACTTTCTTCTCCTCCAATAAATGTTAATAATTTACAAGTGATTAAATCCACTTCTTTACCATGGTCAACCAGACTATAAATCAGAGGACCTGAATTTGCTTCCACCTGCTGTGTTTCTACAGCTTTGCAGCTAAATGACATCCTATGTCTTCAGGATGAAACAAAGAACATTGTTAATCCATTCTACACAGCGGTGTGTGGCAGAGGAAGTTTTCACTGCCCAGGGATAAAATGTAATAGAGCAAAAATCTTGCTTTCCCCATTTCCTCGAGAAACTGTGATTGAGTTTGTAATAACAGTATTTGCATGTACGTTGTACCGCAATATCTGAGCCAACAAGTACTGAAGTGAACATGGTGGACTCACTATGTCTAGACACGCACGAGTACGCTGTAAAAACATCTACAAACCTTGCAAAGATGGAAAACTCATAACAGGAATGAGACACATTAATAACCAACACGGCACATTGCATACACCTCCGCAAGTCAGCTCTGTGGTTTCTGAATGATGGCCACTATGAGAAGGCGATAAAAAGCATCTTCTAAATGCTGTATCAATTCCCTCCTGTACCCAGCCTCCCTGCAATCTCTCCTCCTATCAGCTCCCAGATGGCAATAACATCGCCAGCAGAGTGGCAGGCTATAAACAAGGGACCCGTATGGGAGCCCACTGCCTGGCGTTTATGAAATTTTCATTAGCAGCCGTTAATCATTTATTTATAACCAGCAGTCACTATTAATGATGTGAATGAAGTGTCCATCTTGTTCAGTTAGGCCGTGTTACAAGGAACGTGACAAATTGCATGACACAAAAATAAGGTGATTTGACTGATGGTCAATTAGGTTTACAAACACAAGTCACTGACTCCAAACCACCTATCAGTCAATGAATGGATGAATCAATCAATCATGACAGCTGTCAGTTAAGCAAGTGGCTAATTGATCACTAAGTGCTTCCATCACAAAAAGAAACATAAATACAAAGTTCTATTACTGTCAATGGATACAATGACACTTGAATATTGTTTCTATTCAAGACAAAAATATACTCATCTGACGTTCGATCACAACACTTACAAACAATGATTCTGCTTTAATTAAACATCTGAAATACAATTTCTTTAATCTTGTCAATGCATAAATCAGTGTGCAATGAAGGCAAAACTATAATGCAGATAGACGATACAATTATATCACATTATATTCAATCAGTACAGCATTATGCAAGATATTTCTAAGCACTTGTTAAATGTAAATTTATGTCTGTCAGCAAGAGAACAAACCAACAAACACACTCAGCAACAAAAGCACACATCTTCAGTTGCTAAAAACTCACTCAATGTTCCTCAATCATTGCACTGTACTCCACTAGCTGTAACTTACCGTGAAACTCCCTCAAGCGTGAACGAACAATCACAAACAGTAGATCCAGAAATGTTGCACAAACGTTGCACAAATGTACCACACTGCCCTGTGCAAGCCAGGGACTGTCAACTAGTACTGACACCTGTCCTATCCCAGTGACACCCTCCTTGGAACCCTACAGGCAGACAATCACACCCCAGACACTTGGCTGCTTCCTGTATACCTGCCTGCTCAGCTCTGCCACTGACAGCAGCCAGGACACAGGAGTGAGCTGGTCCAGGACCAGTCCACTATGCCGCTGTAGGGGGGACGGGTGTAGTGGGCCTGCATCCATCATTTATGACACTTATTAGTGGTGGGGGAACAGTGGAATATCAGTTGGCCGGTGCTACAATGTACATAGACAATAACTGTGATTGTGCGTGTGGGGGACAGAATACTGAGAGTGGGGGACAGAGTACAGAGAGTGGTGGACATGGAATACAATTAAGGTTTTAAAAGTCCATCTTCCATGTTGTTGTGTCGCAGGTCACTGGAACAAATTTAAAACCTTACAGCACATCATCATCTTTGTGGGTCCATTCTACTTGTTCAAATGTCCTGTGGGTCCATTCTATTTGTTCAAATGTCTTGTGGGTCTATTCTACTTGTTCAAATGTCCAGTGGGTCCATTCTACTTGTTCAAATGTCCTGTGGGTCCATTCTACTTGTTCAAATGTCCAGTGGGTCCATTCTACTTGTTCAAATGTCCTGTGGGTCCATTCTACTTGTTCAAATGTCCTGTGGGTCCATTCTACTTGTTCAAATGTCCTGTGGGTCCATTCTACTTGTTCAAATGTCCTGTGGGTCCATTCTACTTGTTCAAATGTCCTGTGGGTCCATTCTACTTGTTCAAATGTCCAGTGGGTCCATTCTACTTGTTCATATGTCCTGTGGGTCCATTATACTTGTTCAAATGTCCTGTGGGTCCATTCTACTTGTTCAAATGTCCTGTGGGTCCATTCTACTTGTTCAAATGTCCTGTGGGTCCATTGTACTTGTTCAAATGTCCTGTGGGTCCATTCTACTTGTTCAAATTTCCAGTGGGTTCATTCTGCTTGTTAACATTTCCTTAGTACTTATTCAAATGTCCCGCTGGTCATTTTGATTTGTTAAAATGTCCTGAAGGTCCATCATAGGCAAATTAGGTAAAACAATTAATGTCCTGTGGGGCCAATGTACATGTCTTTGTGCCCTGTATATACACCTACTCTACTTATCCTAATGTACAATTGGGCCATTCTACTCATTAGAAATTAGAACAAGATCCATTCTATTCCCTGTCAAGGCGGTCCATTCTACCTGTTCCTAAATATTGCAGGTCCATTCTGACTTCTCAATGTACTGATGGTCCATTCTTCCAACCATAATGTCCCATAGGTCTACCCTGTCCCTGAAAAAGGTCACAGGCACCAACAGACGTATTAAGAAATACACTGTAATCAACGAGCTGCTAATGTCGAGCCATAATCCACAGAAGTGAAGACGTGTTTCCGCGACAGCGCCATGCCAGTGGGACTACCTGGAAATAACCTGCCAGCTTCCACCTAGGCCAAATTGATGGCAGTTCCATTTCCTGTAAACGCCAGTGTTCCCCAGAAGGGGAGATAATTCTTATCTGAGGGCCATGGGGAGCCATCAAAGCTATCACCATATATCAGCCAGCCTTTAAAGAGACTATTTACAAAGCTGGCATAGCTTTGTGGCGAAGCAGAGATTTTAAGGACATGCCATGTGGATATATGATTTAGGCTTTGTGACACCAGCACATTTTTGCTACATTTACTTTTGTATTTTACTGCATTAAAATATGCTTCTTAAATCTGGGAATGATATTACCCATCCTGGATGGGGGGTGATTCTTGCGTAACAGTTAATTTTCTTCACCCATGCATGAGATTGTTTTTATACGGGAAGGGGGAATATAGTCTAGACAAAGTTGATATAACCCACCCTTTATATATTTCTGATTAATTGTGTTGATTTGGCAGTTGAATCAACCCCATAACGGGAAACAGTCAGAGCAGCGTGAATGGATGAGTGTAACATATTCACCAATAGAGTCTTTAAATACACTTTTCCATCCTAATAAAGTTCAAAGAATTATATTAAATACATAACAATATAGTAAGTTTGTCACATAGTTATATATAAGCTAACTAGAACCAACTGTGATAACTGGCTTCATTTAAACTTGTGGGTTAACAAGAATTTGTTACATGTACTGGGTAAATACTGTACAATGACACCAAAGCAACACACTTGTATACACAAGGAAATCCTCTAATAGCCCTATAGTAAATCCTCTAATCCAGTAATAGCCCTATAGTAAGGGGGTGTTATATTCATAGTGGTGTAAGATATCTTGGGGATAAGATTAACTGACAGTAGTATTTACACTGGAACAGTCAAGATAACGTTAAGAAATTACCCCAAAATGTTGCCACCCTATTGAGGGGTATTATACCACAAGCAGCTGTCAGATTGGTGGATGTAACAAAAAGGGTGAAAGGAAGTAATTAGCTGTCATTACCCATCATCATGCTCAATTACCATCCATTCTTGTATTATGCACAACCCAACTGTCTGTGTAATTAGTTAATCAGACGCTTTCAAGCACCCTTTTAATCCATCCAACTGTGCCCTCCAAAGGTGGGGTAACTTCAAGGGGAGTTTAATCTCCAACACCACAGGTGTCTCTGTGTACCTGCACTCAAGATGCTACCCTTCCTACCATGGTCTCCTACCAGCACACCCTCTTCACAACCCCTTTGATGCTAATCAAGATGTAAGCACAGGCCAGACAGTGTACCCAGATAAAAGCATTGTTTTATCACAGGGCGAGACAGTGGAATGGGTACCAATGCTTCTAAAGAGGCAACGGAATGGGTTCACTGTGCATTCTGGTTACACCACGTTGGGAAACCAAGCATTCTTCAGAAAAACAACCAGCCAATTAAAACATTGGTCTGACAGCTAATTAGCAAGAGAAACACTCCTGCAGTAAAACAATTGTCACGGCTCCCGAGTGAGCAATGCAGGGCGTTTAAAATCTAAACCTGCCAAAGCGACAATTCAGTAATTATGCAGGCGTGACATCTGTGAAAGCAATGCGAAACACAATTAAATTTGTTGCACAGGTAAATGGCTACGTACAATTGCACAGCATCATCAATACAATACAACACGTGAAGACGCACCACAATACTGTCCAAACCTAATTAAATATTTAATTATCTCCATCTGGAAAGTGTCCAGGAAATAGTGAGGAGCACGTGGCCAATTGTCACGTCTGCAAATTCAGAAGTTTGTGTACAACATTGGAGAGTGTCTCTTGTGTCTATACCGGTCAGTGCTTCAAACTCAACAGCTATTGCGAAACCTCCACATCTATAGTTTACAGAATCTACATTTTTCTTGATGATATGACAAGGTGCTAAAGGACACTTTATGTACCAGTGCAGAGTGTTTGTTGAAAGGAACAACTTTGAAAAATCTGCTGACGCCTACATTATTTCGAGTCTTGGATGCACCTGAACGTATGTCAAAGTAAAAGGTGCTCTTAATACATTGACATTTGTAAGATAACTGTCAACACGACACCTTTGAAAGTGTATCACCTGCAAATTGTCCAAGTAGTAACTGATTTGCACAAATGTTGGGATGGACAAGTCCATGTCTGATTGATAGGGATGCCCAGTAAGTTGGAATTTGCAAAAGAAGAATTATTTATTTAACTTTTCTGGTGATTTTAGTCAATTCACAGTTACTCAGCACATCTTCAGTCAAGTGCCATTTGGTTAAATGCACAGGTAACACAATGCAGTGAAACTGTGTCAATGTTGGGAACTAGGAATGTAATAATACAGTTCTCTCGCACCTAAATCCTTGGAACATTCCGGAATGTTAAAGGTAAAACTGAAAGTGATAAATGCCAAACAAGATTAAATGGATACATAATTAAGTTGTGTCTGTCATTTTTAAGGTCACCTGCACCCAACTTATCATTATGTCACCCAACTTATCTTTATGTCAACCAAATTAGTCTCAATTTAGTCTACACCTCTGTAATTACACAACTATAATTACACCCCTGTGTGGAGTATAGTAGCAATTTTACATGTGTTGAATTTAATTATCTGTTTCATTCATTGTTATACAGCGATGTACAACTGTGTTTATTTTTTGATCACTCCATATTCAATGGTTCTCAGTTTTAGTGCACAGAGACAGTTTCGTACTTTGATTGCTGAGTACCACAGGGTGCATATAAACCAAATAAAACAGCACTAAAATTTACGCAATTTTTATTCACACCATTTGGGTGGGGTTCAACAAACTGAATTTGTGTAGAAATAATGTTTGGTCATGTGTAACACTGATATCAAACTAACTCAGAACCAATGGTCATGGTCTATAGAACACAGAACCAATGGTCATGGTCTACAGAACACAGAACCAATGGTCATGGTCTACAGAACACAGAACCAATGGTCATGGTCTATAGAACACAGAACCAATGGTCATGGTCTACAGAACACAGAACCAATGGTCATGGTCTATAGAACACAGAACCAATGGTCATGGTCTACAGAACACAGAACCAATGGTCATGGTCTATAGAACACAGAACCAATGGTCATGGTCTACAGAACACAGAACCAATGGTCATGGTCTATAGAACACAGGACCAATGGTCATGGTCTACCGAACACAGAACCAATGGTCATGGTCTATAGAACACATAACCAATGGTCATGGTCTATAGAACACATAACCAATGGTCATGGTCTACAGAACACAGAACAATGGTCATGGTCTATAGAACACAGAACCAATGGTCATGGTCTACAGAACACATAACCAATGGTCATGGTCTATAGAACACATAACCAATGGTCATGGTCTACAGAACACGGAACCAATGGTCATGGTCTACAGAATTCTACAGTTGGGTAGGGCATTGGTTTTAAAAGCAGCTAATCTAGCATTTGAATCTGTCTGGATCATGACTCTCCTGAAAAATGCCAGTTTTTATATGGATGAGATTAAAGTTAGGTGTTCGCATTTCAAATCATATGCAATTAAATTCACATCAGAACATTTTCAAGATTATTTAAATTGGCAGTAAATAGTTTGTTGTCAAAAAGATGCAAACCAAAATATAGCCAATACTGCAAACATATCTCATCTTTACCTTGGTTCAGTAACACTTGGTTACTATCCAAACCATTGTGGCACCATCAAATGGATGACTGTTTTGACTTCTGTTGTCACTCAGACAGATCTCCCAGTGGGCTGTCCTGCCTCCCATTGTACTGTTTAACTTGTTAAGAAGAAGTCCCATACTGGGGTAATGTAAATGCCCCAGCATGAGACTTCACGTGAGTCATGTCACAGTGACTTCGCTTTGTGTCTCTCCCCCATCGTCACAACGTGTCATTTGTCACCCTGCTGGACATCCGAAAACAGACACCAAGCAAGAACAAAACACTGGAACCTTCAGCGCTATTGTTAAAATTACAATCGATTTCCCGTGTTTTAATTGTGCTTTCCCGACGATGTATTGCGACCACGTCACCAGCGCGAGTATCTCGACAAAGCGGCTGTGTCTTCACTCTCCAGTGGGCCCTAAACTGTGGAAAAAGCGATGCATTTGCACATAAACAAGACTGATTCATTAGGACGCGTTCTGTCATCCCCGTGTTAACACACCTCTATCTATGCACGCTCATCAACTGCAGTGGTCTGTAAACCTTTGCTGAATACAAAAACAACAGAGTCCGCATAGAGCAACCGTGAGAGAACTCGATAACGTGTTTTGTCACGGTGTATCAATTTATGGGTCTTATTGAGTCATCATTAATACACAAAATTTACCACATAAAGGTAATAATTAAGCATATGATTCATAATGCTAATTTGTAAAACAAAACTTAGTTCAAATAATTGAAGAAATTTAAGATGAAAAGTCAGCTGCTGAAAGGTAATAAGCATGTGATTCAAACCATGTGCAGCACAAGGCTAAATTGTAAAATAATTTAGTTAAAATAATTAAAGAAATTCAAGACGAACGTCAGCTGCCACAACAATGGATGAAACAATTATTTTGTCTACGCTAATATTTGTTATGTTATTATACTAATTATTAGTGTGGCTGCTATGACATGCACATAATCTGTGTTGAGTAGCTTTCAGTTTTGTTTTGTGTGTGTTGGTGTTATTACATGTACAGTCGCCCTATGGAACTTTCCTTATATTAAGGACCAAGTCTGACATAAAGGCATCTTCTCTTTTAGAAGTCATGATACTGAATACCTCACCGAATCCATCTGTCCACCCAGCTGGCCTGACCTGCTGGCCAGCTGGTCATCTCCACATGACCTATTTATGAAGACCCACTTCTGTCTTCCTATCCTGACTGGCCCATCTGGTGGTCAAGCCTAAAGGTCAGTCACTCTCCACTCGTGGTCAACCACTGACATTATCAACCAATTCTGTGAAATTCTGCTGTTCAAGGAAGCTTGTGGTTTTTCTAGCAGAACAAACGTTTATTCCAGTTTCTGCGACACAGTCCCTGTATGTAAGATTCTACAGTAGCTGTCTTAATTTAATTGTTTTAAAGTCATTGCACTATTCAATGTTGCATAGTAACTGATATCTCGAGGGGCTGTAACTGTTACAGCCAGTCTGTTGTAGAGATATAATAGATTTTTTTCAGGTATTTTCATATTGTTATTAATTTTTATGAATTGATATAATTGTATTCAAAATGTTGTAATTACAGTAATTTAGTTTATAAAATAAGGCCGTTAACTGACAACTGTTATTAAACCTAGCCGTTCTTTTTTATTCCTCATCAGACATAAACTATTAAGTCAAGCATATTCCCATGTCGTTTTTCTTTTGCAACTGATCCTTCACATAGCAACTGTAATAAATTCTTTGACATGCTGTAATTAAGACTGATTTCTTGATGCAATATAACTATAATTTAGCACAGTAATCAGCATTCTCACCGTCTTTGTGCATTCTATTTGTTTTTTGAGGCAGAGGACGCAGTTTTTTAATTTCTCTACTTCTCATGTTTTATCATCTCTCAACTCAACTCAACTTGTCAGTTGTTCAAAGTAGTTTTTTGAACTATTTAGAAAGAAACACAACATTAATTGAAATAACTTTGACACTCACACTTTCATTTTGTAATGGCAAAATATGTATTAATTCACCTAAACTGTGAAACTGCTCCCTAACTGGCTGTTGTGACACTGGGTAAAGAATGACAAGGATGACCTGTTGAATAAACCACTGGCAGAATCCAAGTATGTCTTAAGTTGCTGTCATCATGAGCAACCAGCAACTTAGCAAAAATGGTAAGATGTGGTAAAGATTTGATGAAGGCTGGCTAATAAAATTTCTGGCTGACAACATCTGCTGGCTGACATTTGGCTGGCTGACAACATTTGGCTGGCTGACAACATTTGGCTGGCTGACAACATTTGGCTGGCTGACAACATTAGGCTGGCTGATTACATTTGGCTGGCTGACAACATTAGGCTGGCTGATAACATCTGGCTGGCTGATTACATTTGGCTGGCTGATAACATTTGGCTGGCTGATAACATTTGGCTGGCTGACAACATTTGGCTGGCTGATAACATTTGGCTGGCTGACAACATTTGGGCTGGTTGATAACATTTGGCTGGCTGACAACATTTGGCTGGCTGATAACATTTGGCTGGTTGATAACATTTGGCTGGCTGATAACATTAGGCTGGCTGATAACATTAGGCTGGTTGATAACATTTGCTGGCTGACAACATTTGGCTGGCTGATAACATTAGGCTGGCTGATAACATTTGGCTGGCTGCCAACAGTTGGTTGGCTGACAACATTTGGCTAGTTGATAACATTTGGCTGGCTGACAACAGTTGACTGGCTGACAACAGTTGGCTGGCTGACAACATTTGGCTGGCTGACAACAGTTGACTGGCTGACAACAGTTGGCTGGCTGACAACATTTGGCTGGCTGATAACATTTGGCTGGCTGAGGTTTAGAATAATACAGTGACATTCATAATATGATAAGGACATTATAATAATTATACGTTTTTACTTTTTAAACTGTGATCAATTTCCAATACAAATACATGCATGCATGTTGCCAAATGTATCCAAGTGTACACATTGGCACACACAACCACACTGAGCATCGCATTTTCGGTTTGAGTTTAGCCCGTTTAGGCAATCCCTATTTCTGATATAGGAACCCTGTTTTTCAAACCCCTGGAGTAACAGAACCCCATTTTTTACAACCCTATATGCAACCACTAATAACTGTTACCAAGTTTTTACGATGCAGTCGAATTAACAGCGGTAATGAAAACCAAACCTTAGCATTGGTTTTTGGGTCCCAAGCAGCAACCGAATGCTAACATTACAGCAGTGGTCTGCACCAATGATGCATATTTTAGCGTAGAGATGATTTACAACTACAACTGTTATCCGTTAAACAGGGCGTACTCAGCAGCTAGCCTAGCTGAAAATCCTGATAATCAAGAAGTAGGCTGCATCCCGTATTCCGGATTAACCAGCCTAATGGACAATACAGACACGGCTAATGCATGAGATGAGCAAGGATTAACGTAAACTCGACAGCTGTGGTGATCATAATCTAAGCAGATCACCATGATCAATTATGCACACCTGATATCCCATTTCATTAGAACAAGGCCATCTCTCCTGCAACAGAATGCCTACTGAATTATTTATCTCTCAGCTACTCTATGGTTTAATGCGTGTTTATAACTTTAATATATAAAAACAAAACCAACATATATAATACATGTCTACATAGTGATTAAAACCTACTGACAATGAATTTTTTTAAATAAAATTATGCGGCGATACATCAACAAAACTTAATTTATGCATACACTTGGATAAAATAGAAATCAATGACTGTTTCTGTTCATTATTTAAACAATTAAATATGTGTAAAATAAGTCAAGGTCCCGCTGTGTTAAGTGCTTTGTTAAAAATATTCCAAACTTAATAATTAAAATGATTTACATATTAATGAGGCGAGCTTTCACAGATTATCATTAACAATCAGGCCTGTCACTAGTATTGTAGTCTAGGAAGATTTAAATCTGACAAATGTAAATTATTAACCTACAAGTAGTACATTGATTTAACATATAAGAGGCTGTCTTTTATGTATTACTGATCAGCTTAAAAAATACAAAATATTCTTTTATAAAGTTTTTAAAATGCTACTTCAATTACGAATATACAATTGTGAATATTCAAGGAAATACTGTTAAATTTACTTCTTTTGTATTAACTTCTTGCCATTAAATGATACCATCAAATAGTATAACTACGGACACTACTGGACATTAATTTAAGATGAAACTGATCTAAAAAGAAAATATTCCAAAAAAAATATATCTAGCAAACACAGTTTAAAATGATGTAACTGCCATTTTGAATGTGTTACTCTCAAGCTAGTACTTATGAAAGTTTTAAGTAATCCAGTTGAGTAGGCCGGGGTAAAGTGTCCACTTCTGGACGGTTTATTTTGACCTCATCATGATCACTGGGAAACACAACGGGAAATTATTATAGCTAAAAATAAAATTCATTCACCAATCGAGCCCGACATCTTTTTGTCAGACTGTGGGTACTTTCATGGTTAGATAAGTGTTTTTTCCTGGTCCTTTTAGTCAAGCAATAATAAAAGCTGTCATTAGCAAAAGGTGAGAACAATGTTTGTTAGGAGATACCTTCGTAAGGCCATCATACAAGAAGCTGTGCCCTTTTTATGTTAGCGTCAATTGTAATTATATAATCATGTCTTTACAAAGGGGTTTACCTTACTAAGCTGTGCATATTTAACTGTTCGTTATAACTGACTACATTAACAAAATGTTTCATCAATTCACTTGAAACCAGAAGTTACCTTTAATGATGTGATATTCCCTTATTAAAATAAAACAATAGTCTGTAGCCTGTTAACTGCTATAACTGATTTATGATGATCTGTAATTACGCATAGATATTTAACCTAACATCACAAAGTAACTTTTTTGTTTCCTAATACAACATGAACAAGAACAAAACTAAAGTATATATTAAATTGTCAGCGTGTCAGCATGACAGTGACACCATCATGATTTAAAATAGCCATCATTATAATATATATAAATACACTTGTAGTTTCACAACAAAATAATTGTCAAGATTTGAGTAAACATATTGTCAGACGTCAACGTCACCAAGTCTGTACTACTAAACAAGGATATATAAAATAAGTAGTTTGTTGCTATTGCTGGTGATATCTGACAATGATCCGAGAAAATTGAACCACTTTTTGAATATAAATGAGTATAATTATGTAAGAAATGTAATTTACCCTATGACAGATTTACCTGTTTACAGGTACAGTAGGTTACCCCAAGGTCCTTCTTTTGGACAGATCACACACCGGCACAGATCATAAACTGGCAGAGATCACATACTAGCACAGATCTCATATTGGCACAGATCACATACCGGCACAGATCATAAAGCGGCAGAGATCACATACTGGCACAGATCTCATATTGGCACAGATCACATACCGGCACAGATCATAAAGCGGCAGAGATCACATACTGGCACAGATCTCATATTGGCACAGATCACATACCGGCACAGATCATAAAGCGACACAGATCACATACTGGCACAGATCTCATATTGGCACAGATCACATACTGGCACAGATCACATACTGGCACAGATCACATATTGGCACAGATCACATAATGGTACAGATCCACAGACTGTCTCTAGTAAGTATTTATCAGTAATTTTCATCAGAATTAGTTTAGAGATTTATAATATGAACTCAAATGCCCTGATTTTGTGAACACACTACCAAACATCCAGACGATTGGCAAATATGAGATACAAATTGATTGATTGATTAAGCTTTCACTGTCATCGCGAGATGACTTTGTCAACAGGTGCTGTGTCGCAATTTAACATAAGTGTTCTCAAATGTTATAAATATATTAGCGTGACCTCACTAAGTAGCATGAGACCCTTAAATGGGTACAGCGGTTGAAGATGTCGTCATGCAGATGATGCAGACTCAAGTGTGAAGACCCGAGCAACAGGCACGACACACTCAGACACGCAAGCACACTCCATGTTCTTGAGGATTCGCACCAATATAAACTAGGCACTACTCATCCAGTCATGAGTCATCTTACGCAAACTGACCTGGTTCCTTGTTAATATTCACATTTCATGTTTGAAGCATCAGACTCGGATTAAAATGGCATAAACACTTCTAACACATCTTTCACTGGTATATGAAAATAATTAACCCATTTTTACTCCGTATATTTAAAGTGTCTTTTCTTCTTTTTACTCCAATTTTATCACCTGTGACCTCATTACCTGTGACTTTTTCCAGTGACTTTTTCCTGTGACTATATATCCTACATTCTGCTGCAGGGCTAACCACTCAATTTGTTCATTGAAAAATAAATGAACACTGAATAACTGCAGTTGTATTTTCTTGAATACATTCCCAAATGAAAATGTCCTTGGACTTGAATGAACGTACAGAAAAGAAAGTGGACGATGCCGTATCATAAATATACAATTGCAGCTTGCTAGCTTATTAATGCATGGATTAAATATACTTCTCCATCATGCTCTGGAGCAATGCTTTATTGTCACCCCCGATATACAGCCACCTCTCAATTGAGGCCAACTGTGAATAATCCCAAGTAATTTTTGTGGTACAGGGAATTAGTTCTGCTATTACAGTCACCTTGCCAGTCAGGCCAGTCCCAGGCATAACATTAATATTCAGGCGTCACTTTATTTTGCCAAAATCTTCAGCACTGATGGACAGATTGATGAAGAAAAAGCATGTTTGTTTCAAAGACAGTCATCAGTACGGGATCGATTCAAACCACAGCACAAACAAATTATTCGTACGGACAGAGATAATCCAACAATGACATCACTTCGGGCAGTGACTGGCTGACTCGGTCAAGTGGTTTGTTTGAGTGTCAACAGGACACTTCCGGTGACCAGAAGATCAACAAAAGTTTCCTGCGATTATACCACTAAGCAGGGTGTTCAAATAGAGTCACACGCCCTGAGGTTGTAGGGATGTGGTCTGTTGCCCAGCAATCTCTTGTCAAGTGGAAACATTTGCCTATTTGTGAAATATAAATAAAAAGTTATTACCTGAAAGTTGCATGACAGTAATTTAAGCAGATGTATGACTGAATGTAGGAAAAGGTAAATTGTTGGCATAAAACTACGTTTTGTATTTTCACTGAGCTTTACTTCAATTGTGAACTGTTCAGTTTGTGTGTGTTGTAACAACATAAACAATAGATAAGCTTGCAACTTTCTTCTGTTTTTTTTCCAATGGGCAACACATTTCCCCACTATCCCATGGGGCAAAAGGCAGCTGGACCAGATTCCTCCTGGGCACACACAGTCATACTCACACAGGGAGTAGGTAGAGAGGAGAATCTGAGATATCAGACAAAAGACATCTCGATGGGGCCTTGTTGGTGTAGGGGTGGCAGCGTTATTGTAGGGGTGGCAGCATTATTGTAGGGGTGGCAGTGTTATTGTAGGGTGGCAGTGTTATTGTAGGGGTGTCAGTGTTGGTGTACAAGTGGTAGTGTTGGTGCTGGGGAGTCAATGTTGGCTTAAGGGTGGATTTGGTGTAAGTGCTTTGTTTACTAATGGCATCACAGATGAAGCAATATCGAAATTGTGGGAGTATTGGGGTGGCAATGATGGTGTTAACTGATAATATTGGGGTGACGGAATTGGTGTAGCACAAGTGTTGGGGTGGCTATGTTGGTGTAGCTTGAGAATAGGGGTTGCAGAATTTGTGTCACAGGTGAGGTGGCAATGTGGAGGCAATGTTGAGTGTTGGCGTGGCAGACTGGTGGTCCAGCTGAAGTGTTGGAGTGGCAGTGTTGGTTTAGCTCAGTGTTGGGGGTGGTAGTCTTAATATAGTATGAGTTTGGGGTGGCTGTATTGGTAATGTGAATATTGGGGTGGCATTGTTGATGCAGCCTGAGTGTTGGGGTGGCATTGTTGATGCAGTCTGAGTGTTGGGGTGGTGGTATTGATGCAGTCTGAGTGTTGGGGTGGCATTGTTGATGCAGTCTGACTGTTGGGGTGGCAGTGTTGATGCAGGTTGTGTGTTGGGTGGCAGTGTTGATGCAGTCCGAGTATTGGGGTGGCAGTGTTGATGCAGTCTGAGTGTTATGGTGGCAGTGTTGATGTAGTCTGAGTGTTGGGGTGGCAGTGTTGATGCAGTCTGAGTATTGGGGTGGCAGTGTTGATGCAGTCTGAGTGTTATGATGGCAGTGTTGATGTAGTCTGAGTGTTGGGGTGGCAGTGTTGATGCAGTCTGAGTATTGGGGTGGCAGTGTTGATGCAGTCTGAGTATTGGGGTGGCAGTGTTGATGCAGTCTGAGTGTTGGGGTGGCAGTGTTGGTGCAGTCTGAGTGTTGGGGTGGCAGTGTTGGTGCAGTATGAGAGTTGGGGTGGCAGTGTTGATGTAGTCTGATTGTTGGGGTGGCAGTGTTGATGTAGTCTGATTGTTGGGGTGGCAGTGTTGATGTAGTCTGATTGTTGGGGTGGCAGTGTTGATGTAGTCTGATTGTTGGGGTGGCAGTGTTGATGTAGTCTGATTGTTGGGGTGGCAGTGTTGATGTAGTCTGATTGTTGGGGTGGCAGTGTTGATGCAGTCTGAGTGTTGGGGTGGCAGTGTTGGTGCAGTATGAGAGTTGGGGTGGCAGTGTTGATGTAGTCTGAGTGTTGGGGTGGCAGTGTTGATGTAGTCTGAGTGTTGGGGTGGCAGTGTTGATGCAGTCTGAGTGTTGGGTGGCAATGTTGATGCAGTCTGAGTGTTGGGGTGGCAGTGTTGATGCAGTCTGAGTGTTGGGGTGGCAGTGTTGGTGCAGTATGAGAGTTGGGGTGGCAGTGTTGATGTAGTCTGATTGTTGGGGTGGCAGTGTTGATGCAGTCTGAGTGTTGGGGTGGCAGTGTTGATGCAGTCTGAGTGTTGGGGTGGCAGTGTTGATGCAGTCTGATTGTTGGGGTGGCAGTGTTGATGCAGTCTGAGTGTTGGTGGCAGTGTTGGTGCAGTATGAGAGTTGGGGTGGCAGTGTTGATGCAGTATGAGAGTTGGGGTGGCAGTGTTGATGTAGTCTGAGTGTTGGGGTGGCAGTGTTGATGCAGTCTGAGTGTTGGGGTGGGAGTGTTGATGCAGTCTGAGTGTTGGGGTGGCAGTGTTGATGTAGTCTGAGTGTTGGGGTGGGAGTGTTGATGCAGTCTGAGTGTTGGGGTGGCAGTGTTGATGTAGTCTGAGTGTTGGGGTGGCAGTGTTGATGCAGTCTGAGTGTTGGGGTGGCAGTGTTGATGTAGTCTGATTGTTGGGGTGGCAGTGTTGATGTAGTCTGATTGTTGGGGTGGCAGTGTTGATGTAGTCTGATTGTTGGGGTGGGAGTGGAGCCTAGGATAGCTCCAGCCTAGTGTTGACTGCAGTGTTTGTGGCTTGTGGCTTATGGCAGGTCAGGATGCAGTCCGTGTGTACAGTAAAGATAAAGAGTTCAGTGTGTCAGTGATGGTCAACTGTACACATGAATGACACACAAATGTCATAAACCAACTAGTCACCACCCACTTGAGACAACTGACCAGTGTCCATATACAAGTCTTTGTCAACAAACATATGAGTGGTCAAACTTATCAATGCATCATTAATTCAACCCATACTTACCTCTGCCCTACATCAATATATGTGTGTGATTTATATATATATATATATATATATATATATATATATATATATATATATATATATACACACACATACACAATTATATAACATTATATAAATTACTTAAGAATACAACAATCACTTGGCTTGGTCTCAAGTTCAATTAATGTTTTTGTAACAGTAAAGGTTATTCATTGTCATGAGTTGGCTTGGGCAGGAAAAACTGAGAGTTCAACGTCAACGTGTAAACAAATACACTTCAGGAGCAGAGCGCTGTGGCACAGTGTCTCGAGCATCTCAACCTGGGTTCAAATCCTGTGCTGCCATTTCTAAACTAGGTTAAGTTTTTTCACTTTATAAACTTTGTTCACTTTACATTTCTCTTGTTCACTCATCATAGTGAATGATTATCTGGCTTGATACAGCAGATGATATTTGTGCATGAAGTGATGTCACAATAATTGCAGCATTGCTGAATGCTTCCTGGAGAACACACAATGGTGCAGCGTAAAACACCCTGAGCTGTCCTACTGACTCAGACCGATACTGTAAGGACACAACTACATTAACAGAACAGCCACACATATTGCTCATTCACAGTCTAACCTGCCCCTCTTGTCCACTTTTTTAGGGTTACATAAACACACACACTTTTGCAAACTACTACACATTATCTTCAGTGTTATATGTAACTTGACACTGCTATTCACGTATGACACTGCACCGAATAACCTCGATCAATCAACAACATACATCAACCTCAATAAACATCAAAAACATTTTAAAAATCCACAGGAAACTACCTCATTGCCTTGTTTGCTTTTTTATGCAATTGGCAACAGGCAGAAGCAGGCAACAGGCAGAAGCAGAGGACCAGACGTCTGTCGTTAAGTGGGAGAGATCATCTGCCAGCAGGATCTCGTTTACTGGAAATATCATGAGACACAAAGGACCTGGAAAAATGCTGATTTCTGCCAGGGGCAATTTGACTAATTACTCAGCATGAGTTGTGAGAAGACAGCCATTGTCTGTGGCCATCATTTATCTTATCAGACAGTTTCTGTGAGTCACACATAATGTCTTAATTGACACCTGTTTGGCGCTGTAAACAACACGAGCAATCGTTGGTGATGGTGGGCCATGCCTACGTAATGAAATATTCCACAAATCTGTGTTATTGAGTAATTTATTATACCAGTTTATACCCATCCATGGAGAACAACACAAGGGCATCTGTTAATGCCATTACATTACTTTGATCTTATACTGTGTTCCCTCTGACCAATTAATTTCCACTGTTGCTAATTAAGATTGTGATAAAGAAATTCAAGGACAGTTTCTGGTGACACTCTGTGTACTGCTGGTGGGTGGGGCTTGAGATATGAAACACTATAATTGGAGCAAGTATTTTTACTTTACTTATGAGAACTCCCCTTATTGAGTAAAGTGAGCATGACAGTCTGGAGATCTTATGTCACCTGTGTTATGCAGCAGGAGACAGTGTTACAGACACATAGCGACAAAACAACACCTGTATTGTTGTCATTTGGATGACAACAATAAATAAAATTCAGCCAACACACCTAACACAATGATGTGGAATGTATGAAGTTGAACAGAACCTACCCTGGTGGTATACGTATGTTGGTAAATAGCATTGTAAAATATAAAGTAAAATAAGTTTCTTACCTTCACTTTAGTGTACAGTAATGTGTCCAGTCCTCAGAATGAGTAAACGTGTTTTAAACAAATCATTGTCATATTCAATGCCGATATGGGAAGCATTCAGCTGTGCTGCATTTATTGCACAACAATCGACTACTCGCCTCTATATATTCACCTCCGTCTACATCCAGGCTCTGTTTGTACAGCAGTGTTCTCACGCAAGATGGAATTATCAGATCTGCCTCAGCTTTAAAACAACAGAAAGTTGATTAGTCTCAGATCTTTATTGAGAATCCAACACTATATCTACCGTGCCTCACGCAAACATAAAACTAAGATCAGAAAATATAGTTTAAATTAAGACACCCCCACACATAGCTTTATGTAGAGACCCGTCCACCCTCATTTGGATGGGTAAAAACAAATATTGACGGGTAGAAATATGGGTGGACGGGTAAAAAATGGAGCCAAAAAAGGTCTTCCAAAACCATACATATTGTTAGTTATGCCTTCAAAGTGAGTGAAAATGGTGTCACATCTGTGTTTGTAGTCCATTTCAGGTCATCAGACACATTTAAAAGTTGTAAACTGGCTTAACAGTTAACATCCATGTGTCCACCAAAACATGTGTGACTGGCAATAATGTTATCCTGCATAACGCCCTGCCCCTACATCATGCCTAAGCCTTGCCATACATATTTAAACTACATACATTAACTGCCTCTATGGTTGTCACTGAGATCCATTTTCTAGGAACATGGTTGGTTCCTAGTATTTTTTTCTGCCTGTTTGGATCTATCATCATCTGCGTGTAAATGCACTCAGATTTCTGAAACTGCATCCGATATGGCACGTTACTTATAAATACATTTCATATGTTTCTTGGAATAAATTGTTCGAGTGTAAGATTTTACGAATACAGTTCACTGGCATAGAAAAAAGATCGTTCACCTTCTGGATGATCTGTGGTGATCTGTGATGATCTATGGTGATCTGTGATTATCTGTGGTGATCTTTGATGATCTGTGATGATCTGCGGTGATCTGTGGTGATATGTTATGATCTATGATTATCTATGATCTGTGATCTGTTATGGCCTGTGGTGATTTGTGGTGATCTGTGGTCACCTGTGGTGATCTGTGGTGATTTGTGATGATCTGTGATCTGTGGTGATCTGTGGTAATCTGTTATTATCGGTGATCTGCGGTGATCTGCGGTGATCTGCGGTGATCTGTAATCTTCATGTGAGGAGCAGAATCCACGTCAATGCATTCATTAAAAAAAAACACATCACGGCAAGAAAGTTATCTGATCAAAGACACGGTCACGTTTATATTAGTAGCAAATTCTTCTTAATAACCACAGCCGGTGTGACACTGCAAGAGCATCAGTTCGTGTGAAGTCACATGACTGATGCCACCGGATACTGACAAGTGACTTCTAGGAACAGATGCACTGATAAAAATCCAGTCTAATTCTTGACAGAGACAAATTGATGTTATCTTCCGAGTCCGCATGAGCGGTTTCGAGTGAAAATAAACTTGCAAAATAATGGGTCAAATAGTTTTAAGCTCCACTAATCCAGGAAATATTCCTCCTGAAAGGGGTGTGAAAGATGGGTAATGTCTGAGGAAGGGTAAGGATGATAGATCACCCTCAATACATGTTTTGTCATCATTAGGGAAACGTTGTTGACAGTTGGCATGCAGAATCTACCAGACCTGGCATAATTTGCATGTTTGAGTCACAACAAAAAGTGACATTTTCTCAAGTGAATTGATGTAAACAAGATGACCAAAGGTGATCAACAGCTGCTGCTGTACAGATGACCAAAGTTGATCAACAGCTGCTGCTGTACAGATGACCAAAGCTGATCAACAGCTGCTGCTGTACAGATGACCAAAGCTGATCAACAGCTGCTGCTGTACAGATGACCAAAGCTGATCAACAGCTGCTGCTATACAGATGACCAAAGCTTATCAACAGCTGCTGCTGTGCAGATGACCAAATCTTATCAACAGCTGCTGCTGTGCAGATGACCAAATCTAATCAGTAGCTGCTGCTGTACAGATGACCAAAGCTGATCAACAGCTGCTGCTGTACAGATGACCAAAGCTGATCAACAGCTGCTGCTGTACAGATGACCAAAGCTGATCAACAGCTGCTGCTGTGCAGATGACCAAAGCTAATCAGTAGCTGCTGCTGTACAGATGACCAAAGCTAATCAGTAGCTGCTGCTGTACAGATGACCAAAGCTGATCAACTGCACTTGTTGTATAGGAGGCATCTGGACAACTTTGATATTTCAGCAAGACCAATTGTAATTGTTCATGTTGTGTTTCATATTTCACTGTCTTACTCTTATGATATGACCTCAGTCACTGGGAGGAGATACTCTCACACAACCCCCAAAGTTAGCATATTACCACAAATGATTAAAACGCAATTGTATAGTGGAACAAGGTGACAATCCATTACAATAATCCCACGGAAATTATATTGTCTGTTGCTAAGGATTGGCTCAAAGTCTAACACAACATCAGTGTCCACGGGAAGCCTGTCCTTACCACGAGTACTAATTTGATGACCAACAGGACAAGTCTGATCAATCAGAAGGGTCACCTCCCAATAGGACTATTACCTGCAATAACTGTGTCATCCATCAGTTACAGCCAATATGTCCTTGGAACATGGACGGAACTGTCAGATTCTTACAATTTGTGCTCACGACCAATAAAAGTGAGTAAAGGCCACCAACTCCTCATACAAACACCCATTGTTGGGAGGAGTTATTGGTTGTAGTAACAAAAATACTATCTCCAGGATGGACGGCTTTGTTACATACGAGTGATTCTAGATGAATGTCTCCAAAAGGTCAGATCAGGGATCAAGGTCAGCACGATCATGAAAAGGTGGGCAGACATTTGACGACAATTTCATGGCACAAAACAATTGCCGAAATAAATGCCACATTACAATGTTTGCATACCCATGAATTTATTTTTATGTTTTGTTCTAAGTTACATAAGCCGTCCATTGACTAGACTTGTATTATGTTACGTTCTACATACACAGCATTTCAACAGGTGAAATAATCAAAGAAACACACTGTTATAAGCAATTTGATATGAATTATGTGGCGAGTATAACATTGGAGTGACAGTGTCATAGATCCTTGCTGGGGGAGTAAAAGGTAAAGGTAAGTTCTTATAGAGCGCAGTACCCAATCCTCAGGATTGCTCAAAGCGCTTTACACCCGTCTCAACTTCTCTGGGAAGCATCTGCACATATGCTACAATTAATGTGTGAAGGCTGCTCGTACACATATCCACCACTGTCTATAGCCAGGTACTCATTTATACAGCTGAGTGAACTGGAGCAATGTAGAGTGGACAAACTTGCCCAAGGTTTTAACACTGCACAGACGATTCGAACCCGGGTCCTCTTAGTAGAGAGTCCGAAGCTCTACCCCCGAGCCACTGGGCTCTTCATGAACCCACGAACGTTTGATGTGTAACAATGACAGTATCTGCTAGAAACAGAGCAACATATACTACAACTCAATTACAGTAAGATAAATGAATTGCCATTGATGAAGACACATCCACAGTTACCTGCCCCAACTGTTATCAGGGTTAATACAGGGCTGTGTAGACAGCTGCGAAAGATGAGTCTAGTTGACACAATTAGGGATCCCTACCGTTAAATGAACCCTCCCTGCAGTTCCGCTGCTAGGCAAACACCAGGGCCCCCAATTCACCAAATCTTATGAGCTCGTAAAGTTCATAACAGACAATATTATTTCACTCATAAACCTTGACGTCAGTGGTATAAATAACTGACAGCGAAATCTGGGCTTCATGAAAAACTGCTCTAGCAATGAAACTAAGCCTTATGGTAGAGTTTTATGGCAGGTTTCAATGATACTACTGAAGCTAAGACACTGTTTTAAGACAACGAGCTATAATTATAACACAAACTTTGTTAGTAGCATGGATTAATGTGAGCTAATGTCTGTACTGACCACAGAAAGATTAATTTAATATGCTTCAGAATCACAAGGATAACTCAACGGTGACTCAATAAATTTAATTAATTTACCTAGTTGGAATCACAGAAATGGCGTTGACTGACTACTCACCCAAGTATGGCTAGATGACAACCGAATAAAAACGACAACAAAAGAATAGCTGTGGCTACATGACTCAGTCGTTGTATCACTCAGGTCTTGTGCACAAGCATGGGAAAGTGATGACAAAGTTTGCAACACGAATTCGATGGGAAGAGTGTTGAACATGTTATAACTTTTTATGCTGACTGACTCTGTAAAAACTAGCCCACCAGTGACATTAAACAAAATTGCGATGGCACAGAAATGATCGATTGATCCGAATGAACGGCAGAAATTTAATACACAACCCCACAGAAAAACCAGAACATTTGTGGAAAACACATCTGGAAAGTCAGAGAGCCGAGAATAAAACAACTTTGGTGTTCACTGAAGATTACTTCTCGTCATTTCATCGAGTAAATGAAAGGTTCTTCCACACATTTAGAACATGCGGCTCCTGTTATCGAAGTGTTTGAATAAAATTGCTCTATTGGGCGTGTAACTACCGCAGGGCAGGGTTACTAACAACACATTATGAAAATATCATCGAAACACCTTGTGGGGTCAGATCACAGTTAGTCTTCCGGAAATGTTCACCAAAAAATATATTACACAAGAGTGATTTGTAACCATTTCCCTAAAAAACTGGCTGGGGAGTTAAAAGAAAACCCCTTTTAAACTCTGGGCAGAAATTTTACCCGACGGGCTCCCCTTTTAAACCCAAAAAACCAGGTTAAAACCCCTTTCCCATACAAAACAACTTTTTTAATATCTGGATACAAACAGGATGCACAAATTAAAACCACCCAGCCTTGCAAAGCCCCTAGGGAAATATTCAAAATATAAAAAGCAATAACGGTTTTATGGGTAATCCACGGGAAACTTCTAGTACCAATATCCTTGGAATTCTGACTCCTTGGTGCAACAAAACTAAAACATAAGATCGGTTTACAACACAAAAGTAATCAAGACGATATAGTTAGGGCAGGCAATGTTAAACAGGCAGTTCATTAATCACGAACAAAATGAACTCTATTTATATTGACAAGAGTGACTTGTACAGGTTTGCTATAGAAACTACTCGGGATGCTTTAAATTGCAACATTGCTCTTAACTCTGGGAACAGAAATTTTGATCCCGACAAATGAAGCTGTCCCAATATGCTTCAAAATCCCCAACAATAACTCAGAAGTGACTCTCAAATCCCTTTCCATATCACACAACTTATTTACACATATCTCAAGGCAGACATATGACAGTAAGATGCACTGAAACCCTTATAACCACCCAGCCTTTGACACTCAACTCTATTTGTTTGTCTTGAAATATCTCCGAAAATGATGCAAAGCAACATACATGTGTTATCAGGTGCCAAGGTGGGCCACTGGGAGATACTCTGCTATTAGGCAATCTCCTTGAAATGCCACTGTATAATAACAGAGATCACACAGATAACACCAAGAGATGAACATGGTTGAGCCTTGATAATTGCTGATGGTTTGTTTGACTGTTAGGGAGTATTTGAACACACTGAGGATAACCACATATTGTGTTGTTGTTCTCAGAATTATGTTATGCATTTGTCACTGTTGGTGATCCATATATATATATTATATATATATATATATATATATATATATACATATATATAAATATATATGTATAGGTGTTAGCATGCATACATGTGTGTGTGTGGTGTGTTAATATGTGCGTGTGATATGTATGTATATTTGCATGCAGTTACCAAATATAGGTATGTGCATATCTTGCACATGCTAATGTGCAAACATCTCAACACATGCAGTGTAGCACCCTCGCCCTACTTTGTAATCTAGAGAAACGCAGAGTGTACCAAACTTGCCAGGTTCGAGATATTCAGCAGACCAAAAAGGGTTTATACCCATTTCCCATGTGAAAATCTCAACCTCAGCCCCTGTGCCCGGTGCCCACAATGGTGAACTAGAGAAACCAGAGTGTCCCAAACTCCCAAATGTTTCGAAATATCCCGAAAGGCCCCCGGGTTAACCCCGTTTCCCCCAAGAAAACCCAAAACCTCAGCCACCCCTGCCATGGTGCTCCACAAGGTGGACCACCAGATGCCAGGCCATTCAGCTCAACCCTTCTTTCCGAAAGTCCAGAACCCACCCAGTAAATCAACCCAAGGCAAACCCATAATATACTTGCCCCCCTGCCTATAGGAGTGGCAGGTTGCACCCAACTGTCAGCAGGCCATTTGCCCCAGTTTTAACACAGCCTAACCCACCCTTCCCCCCATTTGCGCGGTTCATCAGAAAAAAAAAACCCCCCCCCCCCCCCCCGATTAGTCCCTGTAAGATAAGAAGGTTGAAGGGGTCTGACCCAGCCAGGGACCCAGGGTGTTGTACCCCTGTAAATACCCTGCTGGTAAAGCCAGGCAATTAACAAATTACTCCATCATTAGCTGCTAAACAGTTAGTCTTTCTGTGAACCAGTCATTTGTGCAGCTTGATACAAAATGAGCACTTAGCAATGCTGTCAACTTTATTATAATATACTTCAATATGTCATTTAAAAATGTTCAGTCATTTAACAATACAGTTATAAGACTAATACGGCAACTTATAATCAAGAAACGTCTATTCATTTGATACAAAATTAGCACTTAGCAATGCTGTCAACTTTATTATAATATACTTCAATATGTCATTAAAAAAATTCAGTCATTTAACAATACAGTTATAAGACTAATACGGCAACTTGTAATCAAGAAACTTCTAATCATTTCATACAAAATTAGCACTTAGCAATGCCACCAAAATTTTTAAACTTCACTTCAGCATGTTATACACAAACTCATACATTTGCCAATACAATGGTAACAAGGTACCAACTGATCTCTAAAGCATGGGAATACGTTCCATGGGAACATTTTCCCATTACCCTCGGAGCAGCAGGACCAACTACAAATTAAATCTGGGCTATTCAAAGAAGAGACGATATTCATGAATTTTTTTACATCTTCCACACGATAAATCATTTGTTTTAGTCTGAAGTGAGAGTTTGGTCACGGTTGGATGCACACCCACAGTGACATTAGTCTCACCCATCTAGTTTAATTGACTGAATCGCTGTGACTCATAATAAATGAACGCTTCTTGTGACAGAGTGGGGGGAATCAACAGATGAATAAATAAAGGCCTGATTACTTCATTGAAGGTGTGCTTTGCGAGTGTGACATGTTTGCTGAAGCATGACGCAGGTAACAAGGACAGATGGTCACGCTCTGAACCAGTTACCTGTATCCCTGGATGCTACTGACTCATGGACATGGGACAAAAATAGCCCATTCTGTCAAAATTAATTTCATGGCTGGGAAGAAGTATTCCACAGAACCGTGTGAAAATGCAAATTAGAAAAACTAAAAGTCGCCTGAGTAAGAATGAACAAACAATGTGTGACTGTTATTGATGATGTACTCATGTGATGACGACACACACAATTAAGTAATGGATGTTTATATTTGATGTTCCAAGTTGCACAAGCAAAACACATCACAAGTGACAAATAGTGTCTGCATTCGATAACCAACTGTACTGTTTTCATTCTTTCAATTTTATTTCAACACCACATATCGTTACAAAGTAAATTCAGGGGTGCTTACATGTAAAAGTAAAAATAAAACAATTGGTGCCAGTGACCGGAAAATACAAACAAAACTACTTTACTGTTTATAAATTCAACATAATAACAATAAGTTTGCGCAAATGTTTTGTGCTATTGACTAAAAGTAATTATAATTAGCTCATATAAACCCCTACTGGTACTTAAATGTACATGAACACACCATTTAATTTAATTTTATTTTGCCCATCTGCATGAATCAGAAATTTATTTTAATTATATACGTTCGCAAACTTCAAAAAATGCCAGAATTCCAAACTTGTTCATTTGTAATTTATCCACGTTGTTCATTCCGACTTTACATTATTTTAACACTATGTACACCTTTCAAACCATTTAACACATATAACAAACAGTGTATGTCTAAAATGCCCTATTTATGATAAATGTCACTTTAGAACGTGTTACTTGCGTACAGCTAAATAAATAATCACAAGGTACGACAACTCTTCTAAACGCGTCATTCACACAACTGACTGAAATTGAACTATTCAGCTCCACAACTTTTACTTGGCTAATTTTATTTATTTTTTGCATGTTTTCTGCATCTCCAAAGACTTTCCCGTGCCACTTTAACATTAGCTTGAAGCTACTAGAATGCAAAGTGGATTTGACATAAATTGCCTGAACCTTGGAACGGTAATTAGCATAGCAGTAGAAAGCCACCCTTATTTCTCACACAGAAAACTAATTGGCAGAAGAAAACAATGGGTGACCCCTTGGCTGCAACCCCAGGGTAGATAGACTTTGTTCTCTACAAGAAAAAAACATGCAGGAAAACACCCAATTATGTCATGCTCATGACTGACTTAGAATTTGCATTCATCAGACCCACAAAAAGTAAGCAGTCTTTTACGAGTCTAAGTGAATTTTGCTTTGGAATGAAGAGATTAAACAATAAATATAATATAAATATCTCTGCCACATAAATGTGCCCTATTATGTATTGTAAACGTTGTGTAAAATGATAACTTACTTTTATGTCATAAAGTAATCAAGCTGTTTTACTGTGTCTACAACTACAAAGCATATCAACATGAACAATATGCAATTGTTACTAGAAAAACATCACATAACATCACAGCTTGCAAAGTCATCATCCTGCATGTTTATTACAAGCTGATGATGACATTTATGGAGTGACATTTTCTTCTGTGGCCTTATTATGATTGTGCAGAATCATCCAAATGATTTAATGGGATTGGCAGGTTTGTTTCACTTCCTGCTGGGAAGAGCCTCATTGGACACAGACTGAATCCTGAGGCCAATTAGATGTGACAGTTCTACTGTCAATTAGCTCTGGGCTAGTTGACTCTGATCACAGCTAGATGCTTCCAGTTATGCGGGTTTAATTTGGGAAGCAAACATGTCTCCGTCTGGATTAACAGGCTGGGTAATGGCTAGCCCTAGGGAAGAGTCTGTCAGGGAAGGACAAGCTTGGGTGGAAGTCAGGGAAATCCCGGGATGAATGGGACTTCAGCTTCCTGGAGGATTTATGAAACAACTAGACTACATTACATCCCATAAGATTAGGAAACATGAACACTATTGGATAGTCAGGATAGCCAGAGAGACAATGTTATGCTGTCGATGCTGTGTTTACCTATCAGCAGGTCTTCCTGTTGAATGTGAAGATAAAGAGACACTAGTGAATAAAATAACAGAGTCTGTCAATGTTGTGCAGAAGGAACCGATTCAAAGTACAAACAATGCAGTTTATAGCGAAATAACTCACAGAATAACGATGTTTGATTCTTACATGATCAACAGCTTTATTTAGAAACTCTGGTTTATGACAGCTATTGCGTGAAACAATTGCAGTACCAGTGTAATAGTTATGTCAATGTCACAGTACTACTGCAACGTTGAACTGTTGCAACAGTAAAAGAATCCCCAAACATCACACCTGCTCTCCATGATTATTTGCGTACTGATATTCTTGTTGTTTGATTATGTAGAATGTAATTTTGTTGTTACGAAATAAAATTTGATTTGATATATGAAGTTTATTCAGAACATTGTACTCAGAACATTGTTAACAACGATAAATACAGTCGCGCCTCGCTATAACGCGACTCGCTATAACGCGAATCGGCTATAAGGCGGTCGGTCGTGGACCCCGAATTTCTGCCGCCAGGGGGGAAATGGGCGCTACAGCTAACAATAACGCTGTAATTAACTGTCACTTATTTTTATGAAGTCCTCATGTTTGTATCTAGAAAAAATTTATTGATATTAAGAAATTTAACACAGAAGTACAACTGCGTTGCTGAGTTCGTTGTGCCCCTGGCTTCTGCTCTGCCGTCGGCTTCGCGGCACCAATCCAATCGTTTTTCAAACCGATCTATTGTGTAACCAGCGCTTGGTTTGTGTGGTAATTTCTTAAGTGTTTGTTTAAAACGTTACCAATTCCTTTGATTGCATTTAATTAACTTTAGGCACAGTAAATTCTGTTTGTTTGCACCGATATCAATCGCGTTTGTCTCCTGCCAGTTCGCTGTGGCTTCGGCGAAGGCGCCCGTTCACTGTGGCTTCCGCGAACGAGCGCCTTCGTCGGCTTGTAAATGGCAATTAAATTGCTTACGAATCGGGCGGTGACAAAAAATAATTATGGTACTGAAATGGCAGGCTAAAGTTATGTTATGTTTTCTTCATTACGTATACGAAAAAACATTTACTTGTGCGCAAATATACGAATTCGTCAACTGCGTGTGAACCGCTGTAGCCTCGAACCACCGTGAATTGCATTATAAATCGGCACGGTAAATGTGCGATCTAAATTTATATTTTGGGATTGATTAAAAGATGAAATTAAGCCAACAGTGAGCGCAATTAGTATAAGTATTAATATTTGACCGACTTCGGCAACATGTCAAATCATTTGTGCGTTTCGGCTGCTGAGTTCAAGGTTATTTTAGACCGCGACCGCGTACTGTGTTATCGCTCCGCCTCAGTTCGCATCGCCAGACGAGGCGCGTTGGCTCTGAATTTATTTCAAAACTGTACACCATTCGCAAGATTTACTCAGTTCAACATTCGACAGTGTATATTATTTTAACGTAATACACATTTACGTTGGTTTCAATGTCAGTTAGTTTTATAAATCACGCATACACCGTGCAACCAGCACATTGGCTTTGGTTGCTGTTGTAGCGTTTTGGGTGTGGTGGCGCCCCTGGCGGAATATAATCTATAACGCGCCTCGTTTACAACGCGGTTCCATTACGTGGACCCCAACTACCGCGTTATAACGAGGCGCGACTGTACAATACAAACAGGCACATTTAGCTACAATACTACAATATACAATGTTTGAAGGGGGTATATTTGAAGTCAATGACTTTTTGTCAATTTACCCCTGACACATAATATTTATTTAAATACTGGTTACAAATTCATATACAAATTATAACCTAAGCAAACATCTTGACATATAGTTAAGAGAGATGGTCCACAACTAGATATTTCTTAAATAAAAGATTCTTACATTTACGATTAAATGCAGCAACAGTATTAACTATTTTAAATCATCTCGTAGAGAATTCCATACTTGCACTACCTTTACAGAAAGAGACATCGCATACATAGTGGAACAGACACTCTGTCGTTCTAAATCATGACTGGCTCGCATTGAGTAAGCAATTTTTCGCCTTGTAAACAAAGGCTGAACATTTGATGGCAAATAACTGTAGTATGCTTTCTACATAAATAATGTTTTTTAAGTTTTAAGATATCTGGAAATTTTAGTACATCTAGTTGCTGGAAAAATGAGTTAGTGTGAACAAATCGTCTTGCACCAAATACAATTTGGATTACTCTTTTCTGCAGTAAAAAGATATTATTTGTATTTTTTGGGTAAGTGTTTCCGCATATCTACTGACCTGGACATCTTAGTAATTAAACCAGTTATTAGTTTATACAATTTTTGTAGTCACTATTCAAGTATTGAATATATATATACTGACATTTGTTTTACTTCAATTTATATATATATATATATATATATATATATATATATTAATCATGATGGATGCGTTGAAATTGTATCTAAAACTATTGTTCATCTGGATTACAGATCTTATTCCATCCAGAGTGAACATATAATTCTTAACTGATCTTTATAATTATAATGTATCCCGGGAATATAGGCAGTTGCACAGTAGTGTGATGGATAACCCATAATAGACTCAACAATGATCAAAACAGTTGATTTTCTGCTGCAATTTCCCCATTGGCAATTATAATGTCTTTTGTAATTGCAGACAAGATTAAACAAGAGAAATCAATAGACTGTCATGACCCCCACTGCTGTTAACTCATCTGGACGGGTTATTCAACAAGTTATACTGAAACTACACCCGGCTAGCACTTTTAATTAGCTTTCAAATTAAGTTCTCAGTGTTCATGGCAACAGCTGCAATTTGATGTTGAGCTTGACACTGTGTTAAGATTGACAGTCAACAACATCACTTCGTCGAGATATCTACATTAAAGTACTCCGCCAGTATTGTGTTATTACTATACTCAACACAGGCCATTATATAAACAATTACTAGACCACTGGATTCTCAATGCTGGACCCTCACTGAACCCTTAACCATAGACTCTAAATGCAGGACCCTCAACCCTAGACCCTCAATGCTGGACCCTCAACCCTAGACTCTCAATGCTGGACCCTCAACCCTAGACCCTCAACCCTAGACTCTCAATGCAGGACCCCCAGCCCTAGACCCTCAATGCAGGACCCTCAACCCTAGACTCTAAATGCTGGACCCTCAGCCCTAGACTCTAAATGCTGGACCCTCAACCCTAGACCCTCAATGCAGGACCCCCAGCCCTAGACCCTCAATGCTGGACCCTCAACTCTAGGCCCTCAATGCAGGATCCTCAACCCTAGACCCTCAATGCAGGACCATCAACCCTAGACTCAATGCAGGACCCTCAACCCTAGACCCTCAATGCAGGACCCTCAACCCTAGACTCTCAATGCAGGACCATCAACCCTAGACTCTCAATGCAGGACCCTCAACCCTAGACCCTCAATGCAGGACCCTCAACCCTAGACTCTCAATGCAGGACCATCAACCCTAGACTCTCAATGCAGGACCCTCAACCCTAGACCCTCAATGCAGGACCCTCAACCCTAGACTCTCAATGCTGGATCCTCAACCCTAGACCCTCAATGCAGGACCCTCAACTCTAGACCCTCAATGCAGAACCCTCAACCCTAGATCCTCAGTGCAGGACCTTCAACCCTAGACCCTCAATGCAGGACCCTCAACCCTCAATGCAGAACCCTCAACCCTAGATCCTCAATGCAGGACCCTCAACCCTAGACCCTCAACGCTGGACCCTCAACCCTAGACCCTCAATGCTGGACCCTCAACACTGAACTCTCAATTCTGTACTTTCACCTTGGTTCAACTCATATGCTGTGATGTTGAAACTTGAGCAGATTTGCTCCAGTTCACTCAATTGTCCAAATGAGTACCTGGCTACAGACAGTGGTGGATATTAGAATTCACCCACATTTACATTGTAATGTGTCTGAATTCTTCCCATGAAAGTCGAGATGGTTCTTGAGTAATAGGTTTGCAAAATATAAAGTGTTTTGAACAGTCTAAGAACTGGATGCTGCCCTACGTTTGCTGAATCTACTTTAAATTTTATTTTTAATTATTTTAATTAAACAACATCAAAACAATTATACTTCTCCTAGTTTAATTTTTGTTTTGATGATGGTCAATAGTTATGGTGACGTAAATTTTGATAACTGGCATGGTTAAGCAAAAAAATTCAGTGAAGGGACATATATAGGATGGATATTAAAGTGTATGATTTGAAACCGTGGTCAATTTCAGTCACTATTGATGAACATAAAAAATAATATTAAAAAAATAATCATTCAATGTATTCACTATGAACAATCATTCATATGTGCAAAAGTATGATTACACATAACATGCACCACATGAGTAATGGTGACAAACATTGCCATGAGTGTACTTGCAAAAAAGATTCATTACAAATTCAATTATCTACACTGTGTTTATGGAGGACACCTTAGCAACTAATAAGTAATAACTAGCAACGCGGCTTTGCACATTCATACCGTGGTCTGGCTCAGTCACATAGACCAGGCAACTTGGGATAAACCAAGTAAAGTAAGTAAAGTAAAAACATAATATTCATAAATGAGCAGTGGCCTAAACCAAAACATATTTAGCTGTTGCGCTGCTCACATTTCACTCAATCAACAAGTCATCGGGTACCAGGGCAGTGCTTTTAAATGTCAAGTTCAGGGGTAATCAGTTACTCAGACATTCCCACTACCCCCACCCCCACCCCTACCTACATTACGCAACACAGCAGGCTGTATCACTCCTGTCCTCCCTGAATTACCACATGCAAAGAACACATACTCTGGTCGCTTAATTCCATCCTACCAGGAACCTGGATAAGACCGACAAAAACACTTGCCACAATATGCCCACATCTATGCGGTTATCATCCCGGAAAAAATCCGCATATCTGCCACTGGGATTAACACTCGAGATAACTGGGATGTTTCGGCTTCCCGTCAGATACGGACAGATCCCAGCTGGCTCGCTGATTTTCCTCGAAGGCAAACCGCAAAGGCTATTTCGTTTGAACTTCATGACAACGTTGATTACGTGGTTACACTGGGAAGGGTTTATCTAACTGGTGCATCAAGCCATTGGGATGTGATCCCGCTTGAAAGGGTCTGTTACAAACCCCCCCTACAGGTCCACCTTCTAGGAAGTATCATATTTTATCTATATCCCTACTTCCATGTAAATTTATGGAAATGTATCCACCTGCTTAAACGTCATATATGTCAATATTTCGGTTTCACAGAACATTTGGGAATATATAGCAGCTTAAAACAAGATTGTCAAAAAACGATAGGACAATATGCTTGATGACAGCATGACTGGCAATGTCACAGGTAATTAGTATACTCGACTGAGGGTGTAAAGCTGAGGTGACCTAACCACTATGCCACTCAGCTGATTGTTTCAACTAAACATCTCTGGTGGGAAGCATTAAGCCATACTGTAATTACTACATTTAAAGGAATCCATATCCACCATTTTATTAATTCATACAGCTAATCAGCTGAAGCCACACAAAGTAAACAAAGTTACTCCAGGCTTAGAATGGCGAATGAGCATTTTATATCACCTAGAATATCTCAACTGAAGGATTGTAATCCAGAATATCTTATTTAAGGGTCCAATGTTATACCCATTACACTACCCTGGCAGACAAGTTCAAACAAACAAACAAACAAACAAACAAACAAACAAACAAACAAACAAACAAACAAACAAACAAACAAACAAACAAACAAACAAACAAACAAACAAACAAACAAACAAACAAACAAACAAACAAACAAACAAACAAACAAACAAACAAACAAACACAGCCCTCTCGGAGAAGCCTCCACCAAGGCTGCGTTTACTGCAAACTCATTTACAACAATCCTCAACTGCCCACAGCTAGCTAACTTGGTACTTAGTCATCTTATTGTTCGTCCATCCATTGGTGGTGATGACCATGACATCACTGGTCTGTCACATGTAGGCAATGTGTCCGGATGTGGCTGATATGGCCGATCCGGGCATGAAAAGTTCTGTCGCAGTTCGGACATGGAAGAGCAGTAATACTCGCAGAGCCTGTTTCCACAGCACTGGATTTGCGGAGCAGTCTCTTTTCTTCCACCTGGCGCATCCAGGTTTGTTCATAGGACTCAGCTCCCTTCCAGATCAGGCTGCGCCAGGTGCCTCAGTCAACTGCTAGGCTTTCCCAAGACTCGTTGTTGATTTCAAAGGCCTTTAGGGAGGAATTGATGGAGGATTTATACCGTTTGCATTGACCGCCACTTAGTCCTACAGCTGATAGAATAGCAGACCTTCCAAAATGCCTGAAATGGCAGGTAGAAGATTTAGAGATGTTGAAGTTGTCAATTGCAGGTTTGATATCACTGTGCCCCTCTTGCTCCTACAATGTTGTCTTGCGTATATGTAGTTTTCGCAGTTCTTCCCTGTTCTCCATATTAATAAGATAGAAGCAGGATGGAAGTAAGCAGACACGGAAAATTGCCAGTGGGAGTTTTTGTATGGTTTCCAGGCACTTGCTCCAATGCATTCTTTTACGTGTGTCCACCAAGCCTGTTTCCAGGAATGAAGTTGTAACATTTTCAGGACTCTTTCATGGAATCCAACATTTTGGCCATAATGCAAAATGGCATGTCTTAGGAAAGAATCCCATAAAATGACAGGGTTGTAATTTGCATGGCTGTCAATGACATTGTAGGCAAACATTGACGCAGTAGGTAAATACTGTCAATTTACCAAATCTGGAGCACAGTGACAGCAGCACCGCTTTTTCAAACGAGAAAACCTGGGATCAAATCCTGTGCTGTCGTTTCAAACCTTCGACAAGTTCATTCACTCTACAAAACTCCAGTTCACTAGCTCCATGAGAACCTGGTTGTAGACAGAGATGAATACATACATATGAATAATCTTTGTGCATTAATTGCAGCATAGTTGAATACTTCCCAGAGATGGCATTGAAGTGAACAGAGGTAAGTTTAAGGAGCACAGAGCAGTATTATGGATTAGATATTGCATTACAACAACCATTACATGGTACTTAAGGACCCCTCCATTTCCCACCATCACTGCCACTACATATGCAATTAAACTTGGAGTTGTATATCAAATTAAATTTAAATTGGCTACTGTTACATACCGTACTCTTTCTACTCAACAACCGACATACTTAATTAATCTGCTACATTTCTCTGATGTCTCTAGGACCCTTATAATATCATCCTAAAACTAAGCTGAATATTGGCTAACATGCTGCGCCAACAAATTGGAATTAACTCCCTATTGCGATTAAATCTTCTGAAACTAGACACCTTTCGTAAAAAAATTGAAAACATATTTGTTTGAAATTGCTTTTCAACCGTAGAATTTCAGCAGTTCCATGATCCATTGACACCATTTGCCTGTCCCTGTGTATGATTAGCTAAATGCTAATTTGTTGCGTTTCTGTGCTTGAATATTTTAAAGGATTTAGGTGCTATAGAAGTTTTACAATTATACTTATATTAACAATACAATTCTGTTGTTAGTTGCTACCTTTTGTACAGTCGCGCCTCGTTATAACGCGGTAGTTGGGGTCCACGAAATGGAACCGCGTTGTAAACGAGGCGCGTTATAGATTATATTCCGCCAGGGGCGCCACCACCCACAAAACGCCACAACAGCAACCGAAGCGAATGTGCTGGTTGCGCGGTGTATGCGTGATTTATAAAACTAATGGACATTGAAACCAACGTAAATGTGTATTACGAACTGAGTACATCTTGCGAATGTTGTACAGTTTTGAAATAAATTCAGAGCCAACGCGCCTCGTCTGGCGATGCGAACTGAGGCGGAGCGATAACACAGTACGCGGTCGTGGTCTAAAATAACCTTGAACTCAGCAGCCGAAACGCACAAATGAATTGACATGTTGCCGAAGTCGGTCAAATATTAATACTTTTACTAGTTGCGCTCACTATTGGCTTAATTTCATCTTTTAATCAATCCCAAAATATAAATTTAGATCGCACATTTACCGTGCCGATTTATAATGCAATTCACGGTGGTTCAAGGCTACCGCGGTTCACACGCAGTTGACGAATTCGTATATTTGCGCACAAGTAAATGTTTTTTCGTATACGAAAAAAAGTGAAGAAAACATAACATAACATTAGCCTGCCATTTCAGTACCATTATTATTTTTCGTCACCGCCCGATTCGTAAGCAATTTAATTGTCATTTACAAGCCGGCGAAGGCGCCCGTTCGCGGAAGCCACAGCGAACGGGCGCCTTCGCCGGCGAAGCCACAGCGAACTGGCAGGACACAAAAACGCGATTGATATCGGGGCTAACAAACAGGACTTTGTACCAAATTTACTGTGCCTAAAGTTAATTAAATGCAATCAAAGGAATTGGTAACGTTTTAAACAAACACTTAAGGAAATTACCACACAAACCAAGCGCTGGTTACACAATAGATTGGTTTCCGTTTGAAAAACGATTGGATTGGTGCCGCGAAGCCGACGGCAGAGCAGAAGCCAGGGGCACAACAAACAACGAACTCAGCAACGCAGTTGTACTTCTGTGTTAAATTTCTTAATATCATTAAATTGTTTCTAGATACACATGTACAAGACAAACATGAGGATTTCATAAACATAAGTGACAGTTAATTACAGCGTTATTGTTAGCTGTAGAAATTTGGGGTCCACGACCGACCGCGTTATAGCCGAATCGCGTTATAGCGAGGCGCGTTATAGCGAGGCGCGACTGTACATGGGAAATGTTCACCAGTCAGATGTGGAGATTGTATGTAATTAAAAAAAATCACCATAATTTCATAGTACAGTGGAACCCCTCACGAACGACCACCCTCATTTACGACCACCCGCTTTTTACGACCGTTTTTTCATTGACATTTTTCATGTCTACTCTGTATAAACGTTCCCTCACCAGCGACCACCCGGCAGACGCGACCAACGACCATGGCAATTTGAATTTTACCCCTGACGAACGACCATCCGATAGGTGGCCAGGACATTTGTTAACCTAAATATCCCAATGAATTCTCATTAAAAGCATGACTAACGCGCATGGACGCGCATAATGCCATAAAAACAATAAATCGCCTGATGACGACCATTCATTTTGGCGATCTTTTACTTTCTGACCGAATTATGAAAGCGACATCTAACAGTCGCTAGACTTTCCTCACATATCTTATATATTTATAAACACACAGTATGTTATAAAATTAAATCACTTACATTATTCAAACAACTAAAATTCACGAAACAAACTCACGCAATTAAGAACTCGCCGGCAAGACATCATGGCGGACATGGTCACCGTCGGTAGCTACGCGTAACTCTGCGATTAAATATACATATTGTGTATGACTGAAGTTTAGAAACTTGTGTATGATTAAAGTTTAGAAACGTTTTATGTTAGTTTAGGATAAAACCGGAAGCCAGACTTAGCGACACCGCGATAAAATATCGACGTAACGCCACGGTAATCTACGGCCTGCGCGTAACAGTCGCAGGCGATGTCGACTTTAGTTTAGCACGATTTAGAATTTTATTCTTCACAGCAATTTAAATGATTAAATTTTATGGCCTTAGCGTATGTATATGATATATGTGTTATTAGAGAGGAAGTTTCGCGGCTGTAAGAGGTCGTTTTCATGATTAGATGAGAAAGTAAAAGTTCGTTTTACAGCACTGGAAAGAACAACAAAATGGCGACCGCGGTGCAATTACCCAGACGCCGTGAGGTGGCAGCACTTTTTAGCCCCTCAGACCGAATTTTAAATAAATTAAATAAGAATACTTTTTATCAGATATAATTACAAAACGATTCAAAATGAGGATACTTTTTATCAGATATTATTTAGAAAAAAACGATTCAAAATTGAACTTATACTGAAACGTGTCACACATAAAATAAACAGGATAAATAATTTTGTTGTTGTAAAATGTTATCTCATTTTTTATTTTCTACCCTTTATTTTGTGTATTTTACTACTTAGTGGTTGTAAGCGTCCCTAGTGTTGATGTTAGTCGTTGTAAGCGCCCCCTAGTGTTGAATGTTGCAAACCCCTCACAAGAGACCACCCTTCTTTTAAGACCGCCCCACTCTGATTTGTGGGGCGGTCTTAAATGAGGGGTTCCACTGTAGTATTATTCAAGTATTGTAAAAATTCTGTTGACCACTATCCACATTTGAGAAGGTCAAACTGTATTTTAGAATTTTGTAAATAATATTCATTGTATGTGTTTACAATTAATATTGTCTCTTTTCATCATGTAACTTGCTTCCAGTTTCAGTTACAAACATTCCGGCAAATTTAATATATTGGTACATGCATTATGATTATAAAAGGCTAAATGCCAAGAAATACATGTATTAATACTTACGACTAACCACTACAATCCACTATTGACCAGTGTGGCTTAGACCAAGTGACCATGGTCACCAATGTCATGTTAGTTCGACTTACTCCTCAAGAAAACCTGTTCAGCTTTGATCATCTTGTTCTGATTTACTTTTTGTCCCGAAAATCAATACTAGTATTGGAACTAGGGTTTTCTCTTCGGAATATGCTTCCTTCTAGTGCTAAATCAGTTGAAAATATTGCTAAACTCCGCCGTCATTTAAAAAACATACCTTTACAACCTTGGCTGTCCACCACAACTCCCTGGCATATCAGTCAGTCTGATGACAACTGGATCAGTTTACTGACTATGTATTGATGCACCTCTGACCTTGGTTTCTGAGGATTTAGGCGCAATAAAAGTCACTTAATTATTATTATAATTACATCCATGAGCCAGTTGTACACATTTTTATCACAAGACTGCAGAAATTAATTGATACAAAATAGATAGCTGCGACTTTAAACATGGTGTTCCAGAAGGTGCGAACTATTATTATTAATAATATCCTTGTCACCAGGCTGTCACCAGGCTGTCACTAGATGTCACCAGGCTGTCACTAGATGTCACCAGGAAGCACAGGAAGTCACATACAGAGGTGTGACACATGTCACCAATCTATCATCTCATGTCAGCCTAACATACTTGCCATGTGAATTCTTCACTGGACCCAGGGGCTAGTTTATACAGGTCAGCATTCCTTCAAAACATCCACCCTCTTGACCAGTGCAACAATTTAATGTGTTATTATGGCTCAAGTATAAATCTGAAATGTTATCTTTTTGTGCATTCACAACATTTCATTTCATATTATACAGTTTCAGTCTTTATCTTATTCCAAACCACAGAAGACTTTATTCGGATCAACCATAAATGCACATATTCAAACATACAACATACATAAAAGGTATATTTACCCAGGGAGACCTGCACTAAGACTTTGCAGATCGCTGGCGTATAGGCTTCCCTGACAATTTACACTCTTTATTAATTAACAAATACTAGTGTTTATAAGTCAAACTATATTCAACACACAACTGACTGATTAAAACTACCTAGTTTTAAATGCCCAGTATTTGACTTAAAATCATGCTAAAACTGGGCAGACTTCTCCCGTAAAATAACCAAAAACCCAGCCAAACCCTAAGTTGGTCAGGTTCACTGTTGTTTGATCTGAATGCAATATTTCAGGATTTAATCGCTTAGATCAGGTACACAGGCAATTCAAATTACAAAACATCAATGACGCTATTAGTCTGCTGTTGACTATATCTATTGACCTTTAAACTCTACACAGTGGCCTTGACTGAGGACTAATTTCAACACAAACATTCGATCAATTGTTTTGTTACGAACACAAAAACGTCCTAGTTTAACCACGGCAAAATTGTGTACACATTAAACTCATCCATGTTGTATTCTTTGCAGGAGCAATTACTGGCTACATACTATAATACAACACGACAACTTGCCGATGAATGTGTCCAGATTAATTTCTTTCTCGCCGAGGGAGTGAACATAGTACTCCACATAGTTCATTAAAACGAAGCATCTTGGCAACTCGCCAGTTCTCAACACCTCAATGAACAAAACGAGACCGGAGGACAGAACTGACAAAAAGCCAATATTTTCATTTTAATATTTTAACGAGAAGTGACACGTAACTGAGAATGACTGGGTTCGGAGGCTATGAGGAGCAAGACGAAATGACAGAGGGAAGGTGATGGAATCAAATGAAGAGGCATGGGAAGTGAGATGGAAACAGATAAAGAAGCCGCCTACAGAGAATGAATGTGGAATATTAAGGGGGAGGAACTGTTTGACAGTGACCAGAATAGCAAGGTGACCTTATTAGCAAACATTTTTTTCTAAAAATAATTTGTGAATATCCCAGAGAGGGCTTAATTCTATGGTGGCTGTATTACCAAGTCGACTACGAAGCGAGGTTTGACTATAAACAGGTCTAAATAGATTTGTAGAAGGCAGAAATAGTGAACCTTAGATTGTTAGAAAATTAAAAAAATACGATAGATTAAAAACAAGTTGTAGCAAATCTACAAATATACTTTTCACGTAGGAAAAGGATGATTTGCCACGAACATTATGTAGATAGGACATCAACGTTTTCTCTTTTAATGTCTATAAACCTAACCACAATTCCTTCCTAGATTATAATTTTAGCAGAAGTAATTGTGTTATAAGCACGTTTCTAAAATTCCAAAAGCTGTAAATGCAGCGTGGAATGAAACGTTAACAGAAACACGCATTTAATAAATGCCATCTAGATTAAACAGACACATCATCTGAATACCTGCATTCACCACAATTTTATTACTTCAATGAACAAGAAAGTTTATAATCCTGATTATCAGACATGTGATATTTTATTGCATTTGCCAATGTTATTCACCTTTGAAACGTCATATTGATAAAATCACCATCAGCTGTTAAACCACACTAATAGACAAATGATACCATTCACCCAATTTGAGTTAGTTCCATCATAAAAACCTAATTGTTCTCTTCCATGACCTTATCATTTAAACAATGACTTTTAACAGCCATTTTTTCCATAAAAATACGTTCTATGTACTTTATCGAACCATCACATCATTAATAATTCAGCCACTGCTAGATAACTAGGCATCAAAGTGAATCTTGGAGACAGACAGTGGCATCATTAAACATGCACCCAGGCACCAGCTGACTGAACAAGTGCTGACACCTGGGGAGTATAACTGCATTATTCAATATGGCCATAAATAACAGGAGTACATTCAGCAACTAACATTCTACTGACATTCGCTACATTTATTGGATTATTTAATGTAAATATCATGATTAAATTTCAGTCAGATGCATCATATGGACCCAATGACAACAAATCAGGGTGCTATTCCTTACATTTCTACAGCTTATCACCATTTCACACAAGTGGCACGCCATGCAACCTTTTCAACTCCAATACATAACGATTCCTAATTTGAGAAGCGCTATAAAACCAGCAGAACTCGTGAATATACTTTACAACAGTGCAGCGATTTCCGCCTGGGCCCAATTTCAATCCGTACAAGTTTTCCAGGTCCACGGAGATCAGAAAACATGCAAACATCCAATGATTGTCTGACGCAGTTCGGTGAAGCTAAGCGCCAAAATGGCTGATTTATACGTGACATTAACCCACACGATGTCGCTGTATAATTGCAAATATATTATATGAATACTACAGGACTTGAGAGTGGAGCGGACGCATTAGAAGCATTGATTTCCATTTAGGCAATTCCAGAAAGCCGCAGAAGGAACAAATCTCCAGAACACATTCAAGATTTATTCATACACTACGTAGCCACCAATTAGGAATTACACAATTTGGATACGAGCTAGTACGGGACCACAATCTGCCTGATAAGACAGGATTGTTGATACAATCTGTTAAATTATACATCTGATTTAATCAGTACTATTCGCATTAATGACATCCATTAACTGCGTCATAAATCTACAACGAATGTGACAGTACATTCTCATACATTGTCATTCCTTCACACTTGAAATGACAGAGACATTAAAGGGGGAGTGAAGCGGCTGAACAACCACAGCCCAAACATAAGAACATATAATTTACAGCACTTGTCACCATAATTTGACAAGCACAGCGTCACGGTATATTTTAAATATTTTTTTAAACTGAGCTACTTTCAACACAGGGCGCTGCCATCTTGCCTAGGGCCTTTTCCGGTTTGACTGGCGTGTTGCCTACAATCCCGGAAGCCGCCAGTCGATAGGCGACCAGCATAGCTCTCGAAAAAACGGGCCAAACGCTTTAAAACAAACATAATTAAACAATTTAATGCACTGATAGTAATAGATTACTATGATTGTTAGTAAGCAACTTTTCACATACTTCCACGAAAGGATTCCTCCCAAAAAAGCAGGTTAGAGATGATGAAGTTGGGGGCCGCCGGGGGAAAGTTCGACAAGAGTCTGCGGTGGTCACTTTCAAACGCCGATTGCAAGCCTAATTACAAACGTGACGACAAAAGAGACACTGAACATAAAAAATAAGTCTCGATCAAAGCCACAGGTGATTTTTGGGCCCGATTTGTTTCATATAATACGCAGCGACAAAGTAATGTTTGGTGAACTGAAAGGGAAAACCGGACACGATTTCCTTATTTGGAAGGTGAAGCGGCCGAGGAAATTACATGCCAAACCAGCTTGTTGTTGCCAAGCCGACTCGGCACTTACGAGTACCAACGTGTATCGTTACACTACAATTTAGTTCCACAGTTGTATTTCATCGCTTATAATATACGAATGTACCTAAGCAAAGTTTAAATGTAATAAGAAATATGAATGTAATAAAGTAAAATATGTGTGGCAGTATTATTTAATGTGAAATAAAGAATGTTTATATAATCCACGGATTTAGGTCAACAGTTCGCCGGCGAGTTGTACCTAGACCAACGCCGGTTCTTTGGGTTTGCTAAAAATAGCTCGAGTCTCTAGGTACAAGTTCATTTAAACTTTTTGTTTTGACATAGACAGTCGCCGGTGGTGGAATAACCTTCTTCAAGATAATGACATAAAAAGAAATGAAGCTACGACCATGCATGCGTATGACGTTTATTTTAAACAATACTCGTTGTCATATGCAAATTAGGTGACTCGCTAATTAGTCAACAACAGTCAAGAACTGTCAGTCATTTTACAGGCATTACTTGGAATTAATTAACAGAAACAAAAAAACACAAATTTATGTTATTATTTAAATTAGTTTTTAACTGCTTTCAATAAAACACTACCGTATAAAATGTAATTGATTTAACCCATAAATAAACCCGATTTAAATCATTCAAAAAAAAAACTCGGGTTTTTATTAGCTGCTAATTTATAAAGGGAAGATCTTATTTAGCGCAGCAACCAATCCTCAGGTTTGCAAAAAGCGCTTTACACTTTATTTCCCCACAGACCTGTTCAATCAGATATACCATCTCAACTTCTCTGGGAAGCATCCAGCGATATGCTAAATTAATGCGCGAAAGCTACTCTACACATATCCACCACTATCTATAGCCATGCAGGTACTCATTTTTACAGCTGAGTGAACTGGAGCAATGTAGAGTAAAAAAAAATTGCCCAAGGTTTTAGCACACAGCAGAGAATTGGGGACATAGCTGTTGACTTATGAATACTGTCTGTTGAACACTAGTTTGCTTACAAGTTAATCTTGGCCATTACATGAGGACACTGTTTTTTGACATTATGAAAGTGAGGATGTGCTGTTTATATGCATTTTATCATGGGCCAGAGACCAGAACGACAAGTAGGAAATGGCGAGAAGCAGCCATGCAGGTTATAAAATATTATTGTCATTATGAGTATGGTATCATTGTATTTGTTTCTGGTAACATCTGTACATGTGTGCATCGCACAATTTCTATGAAATAATGGTATAACAACAATAAAACATGCTACAGAATCAATCACACTTAACATAGTGTCACTTTTAAGTATGTTAATGTGTCTACCCAATGACATTGCCTCACAACCCAAGTCAATTGGAAATATTACCTGGGAACACATTTAGTATTTTAATTTAGGCAGTAGAATTTTTATTTCATGTATGCCTCTGCTGTTATTGTGTAGAATATGCATGGTCAAAATATACAATACACAATCAATCTTTTACTAGTAATTGTTTTGACATACATAATAAGTCACTAGTGTCCGATATTAAAAAATTGACAGATTAATAAATTTCTAAAAAACCCACAACGTTTTTTTATCCCCCAAAACATTATGTACCCAAATGTGGATCTCACATTTAAGAATTTGCAGTTTTGCTTTGCAAATGACAAACAAGCACACATTTGTTTTAGTTGGGGTCAGAATAGTCTCGTGACAGCAGGTAGTAATATCACTGATCCCATGATTAAAATTAATAGTTACATGAGTGAAAAACATTTAGAACCTTACATTGGCCCATACCTGCATTGTTACCTGCAAGGGTTGAAACATCATGATCAAAACAACAGAGGACTGCTGTTACTAATTGGTTAACAGCCTAGTGCAAATTGCAAAAGATCACAATCTTAGTAGTGTCCTGTGTTTCCTAGCAAGAGTGAAAAGACTATCCATACCCAATACAAACATCACTGCCTGGATGAACCCCATCATTCTCTAGTGCACTTGCATTTCTTACCAGTTCACAGTCATATGTTAGGGCATGATGAAAAGACAAACCACTGAAACAGAGGTCACAAATGTTGCTAACTTTGAGTGTTTAAATAAATCTTCAAATTTGTTGGTACTAATGGCTGCTGGAGAATGATTATCGACCAACATGACTAGTATATTGAATGGAAATGAATATGTTATGTGTATAACGAAATAAGACTATAAAATAAGAATATAAAGTAGGAAAATTATATTTTAATAAGGCATGTATTCTCTTTAAAAACCCATACATCAGCATTGTTCAGTTATGCAGTTAGTGTTTGATAACTGGAAGGTGTCCATAATCATTTCCCCAAAAAGTATTTATTAGGAAAATGGCCAAAAAATTTATTTAGAAAACCTTATACAAAGCAATACAAAAAACTTATATATCTCGAAAAAAACTCGTTGGGGAAAACCCCACCCACAAATGAAACTTATGTATAAACCCCAATGTAAAAATATTCTTAAATTAAAAAAAAATATTAGTATTTAGAATAAAGGACATTTGTATTTTTTGGGAAAAAGCAAGTATGATTTGATTATGGCCCAAAAAGGTTCTCTGATTGGAACAAGGAGGACATTGATTGCACCTAACTAACTTAAACATTTTATTTCCCTTTTATGTGCAAGTGGGCTTGTATAATTGGTTTACTATGTAATTTATGTGAGCTGCTTATGTAGGGGTGGGTTTGTTTGTTTGTAATGATGTCTGAATGACTCAGAACACATACATATTAATTAAAATATCCAGGAAGGTTAGTCATATAATGGGAAATTTGCACAGAATGCACCATTGAAAAGGTAATGTTCTATTTATTGCAGGAATGTTCCCTGGGTTTAACCCCAACACCCTGCTCAGCCCACTGTCCACTGGTCTCATTGAGACAGAGTTGACTAGTGACCCTGGCTAGCAGTAGCAGACAAGCCAGAAGCAGATACCCAATACACAAAACTGATATGGGGGGCATTTCAAGGGATTTCTCAAAAAACCCAAAACACCAGTATTACTTTGTGTTTTGGGGGCCCTTAGAATGATGCAATAAAATACAGATTTCTTGTGTACAGTAGCACCACCACATGCAACAGCCATGCAAAAGTAGATTTGTTTAACAATTGTGGAAAAATAGTCTGGGGGGCCCTATGGGGCCTGTGGAATAATTCAATCAAATTTAGATTTCTCTGCATAGTACGTTACAATATCCACAATGCATCTACACAAAATTAGATCCTGAACACTTTCCGAAATGCCAATTATAAGTTGATTTATTCTGTGGTTTTTTTTGACATAGGTATGCAATGAGAAAACAAAAGATGACAAAACATTGTTATTTATATGTATATCACAGAAGATACATACCATCTTACATATGTATCATTCTTTCAGATGAAGGATTCACAAATACCAAGCACACCTTTCAAAGGATCCTGTGCACCAGATGACATTGTCCCTCATGGCAGTATGGATGTCACATTGCAAAGCCTTTAACTTGTAGTGTCAAACTCAAACAGAGCCAGTGATCATGTCACCAATGCGATCTTCATCAATGCAGCAATTAATACATATGATATTGTTGTTCCAGTGAATATTCATCATGACCATGGGTATGCAAAGTTGTCGTCGCAGTCCTGCATGCCTTTTCACTGACCATGGCAGTCTAGTCAATGTGGATGAACTTCGGGTGTCCCAGTCTCACTGTCTCCATCTTCAGGTCATTCTGTCTGCAACAGTCAGAAGGAAAATTCTAAGACAGTGATCCGGGAAACTGGGGAGCGGATGAACGATATCACTGATGATGACTCAAGCAGTTCTGACACTAATGAGAAACAGAGAAAATTTTTTGTTTACAACAACAAAAAAATAATTTCCCCTTTTTTGCACCTGCAAAAAACCCAGGCTAGTATACTATGCCTGCTGCCTGTTGGGAAACATCCCATTGAACATGTGCAAGGGTGATATGCAGCTAACCGATACATTCTGACATTTGATTTAAGTAAACAATCATTATCTTATAATGATTATTAGTAATTGGCAACTGTGTAAATTTATCAATATCACATCATGAAGTCAGCGCATTGGTTGATTTGTTTTGAAATACTTTAATAAAATTATCAAGCTTTCAAACAAATAATTTTTTTTGTTAAATTGTTACAGCATTTGCAAACACATGAATTTATGATTGTGGTGTTGATAACATATACACCCGCACATATCCAATATACTGTATACAATACATTAAAACTCCAATTCAATATTCTCATTTAATTGCACAATGTCCTTATTACACATCTATTTATTATTCAGACTATATTATAAATTGCATGGCAACGCATATCTAAATAACATTTTTACATAAATTAAACAAATTGTATTAACATTTTAAAATGGAAATTAAATAATTATATTAAAAAGGGTGCACACATCATGTAACATCCTGTCAAAAATAAAATAAGTTTGTAACAAAATTTACGTTACAATTCGAAGATAGAATTTATTTTTTTTTTAATATGTGTCATTGTGTGGCCATACAAGATAATTGCTCTGTTTAGGTTTGAATTCAAAATAATTTTTTGATACCTGTTGAACTACATATTACTTACCTACTACCTACTTTGGTCGGGCGAACGAGTCTGCACGCAAATCGCACATAGATAAAGACCGATATTCCCCAAAATTTGTCATTGACAGATGTTTTGTCAGTCATGGGGAAACTCATGCAGGCATCTGTCAGCACGGTCGGGCAACCCAGCTTTCTCCAGACAACATACAAATTCGATGTGCGTCGACATTGGGACGAGATCCACACAAACACAATGCCACATTCATATTGTTCCCAAAATCAAACATCCTCGATTCCATAAAAATTGCGATCTTTTCTCGCCGCTCGCGACTCTCGGGGGGGAATTGACCCCCACCCCGGGTCGCACGCTGGGTTAAGAAGAATTAATGGCTTTACGTGTGTCACTTGTGCTATAGATGTTCTCTCACTTGTGCTACAAATGCTTTCTCTGTCGGATCCATTTTCTACTTTTTTATCCAAGACCACTAGCAAATAGCGTACCCTCGCTAACGTAAAACACTTCCGACATTTGTAAACAACAGAAAAAAAGTCCGGACGACCTTCCTTTGGTATTAATTCAAAATCTGCTCTCGGGAAGTGTAGTTTCGAATTTTTTCATTGGTTAAAAATCGTAATAATATAATTTCCCTTTTTATTACAATGCAAATAAATATTATTTTTGACACATAGGACCCCTTTTTGTATAATAAGGTACCATATCTTTGTTTTTGCGCAGAAATGTCTAATAACGAAGAAAACCGAAAGAAACCAAAATTTTACATGGGCTAGATAGGAGGTAATCAAACCACTCGGCTTGGAATAAAGATGGCGTTACGCAGTGTTCTATGACGACGATTTAGGCACTGAAAATATTTTTTTCCCCAGTTTGTCTGATAAGTGAATATGCTTCTTTCACCATTAATGTATACTTATATAGTATACATTTAGGTATATGGAATGTTACAGCTGTGTTTCAGTTCCCCTTTAAACCTGTCAAGCTGACAATCATTTAGCCTCACATGCATATTTTGTGAATGGCAGCATTGGGCAGCAGTAAGGCAGTAAACAAAACACAATAGTTGCTTTTAAAATGCTTTACTGCAGCAATCTGCAAAAATATCTTAAGCAGGATCAGTGTAAATAATTAATAACTTGAACTCAAAGTCCACTGAAAATCACTATCAAGTAAGTGATATAGTTTGTAATATTCATAAGTTGGGCCATGATTTTAAAGAAATCACAATTCTTGTAATAAGCATTTTAGTTATTAATGATATTCTCTTAGCCCATTGTTTCTTCAACTTATTCTCAGATACGTTTTCCTATTGTTCTCACTGTTAATTTGCTTCCCTGAACTAATAACCTCTAATCTTGTAATTGGTAACATTTAAAAGCACATCTGATAATTATTCATTCACATTTACAATATGCAGTGCTTTTGTAGATGGCCACTGGTCAACCATGCAGGGTCAAAGGTAAACATTGTATTTAACAAGATTGCCACCTAGATGGCAGGTGGACAAGGAAGCCCTTTGGCTTACCAAGAGTCCAACCTATCTGTCTAAGTGTACCCTGCCCTTCTTAGGTACATGTCAATTTTAGTTTTTAAGCATACTAACATTACTAGCACCTACACAATCAGGTGATAATTTGTTCCATTCATTTACAGTTCCTTGTGAAAATGAAAATTGTCTAATATCTAGTCTACACTGCTTCTTTGCTAATGTAACTCCATGTCCTCTAGTCCATCTCTCTTCCTTAACCCAAAAAAAATCTGTCAATATTTTCATACCCATTCAATATTGTAAACACTTCTATCTGATCTCCTCTCAGTCTCCTGGTTTCTACTGGTGTTAAACCACGTTTCTTTTAGATGCAGTAATATTCCTGAATTTGTGTATCATTTTGGTTGCTCTCCTTTGTACTCTTTGTAGCTGGTGAACATTCACTGCTCTAGTGAGTGGTCAAGCCAGTGTGTACATAACCAGTGTGTACAAGCCAGTGTGTACATAACCAGTGTGTACAAGCCAGTGTGTACATAACCAGTGTGTACAAGCCAGTGTGTACAAGCCAGTGTGTACATAACCAGTGTGTACAAGCCAGTGTGTACATAACCAGTGTGTACAAGCCAGTGTGTACAAGCCAGTGTGTACAAGCCAGTGTGTACATAACCAGCGTGTACAAGCCAGTGTGTACATAACCAGTGTGTACATAACCAGTGTGTACAAGCCAGTGTGTACAAGCCAGTGTGTACATCACCAGTGAGCAATGTTTCCTGACACATTTTCTGTGATGTAAATTGCTGTTTCAGCCCATGAGTCTCCAAGTATTGAGTCACACAGCTCCTGGGACCTGGCCACAGAGAAGTAGTAAATGTAACCATAAGGGACATCATTAAGGATCACAAATCACGGTGGGACATTTTTCTGAATGCTGAAACCTGCCGGGTGTGAGTAACATCTTAGCACACTGCTGCCAAGACCGACAGGCCAGTCTCTACAGGGCCATTCATAGACAATGTCTCTAGGGTCTCTCTAGGGTCCCTCTAGGGTCTCTCGTCCACCCACTCCTTCCTTCAAGTATGAATCAATCCCTCCAGCCTTCATCCCAAGGGAAGACTCCAGGATGACAGAAGCACACTCGATGAATATGAAGAGAGGATATATCTAAAAAACGACTGGACTGTTCAGGTGGATTAACTATGCTTCAATCATATAATTGGACTGCATTTGACCAGCAATTAAAAAGGCGGCAATTATGGTCAAGTTGCTGGTGTCTAGAGCTGCAGCCAAAGTCATAATGAATGCATTTTTTTGCTGTCGGCCAAAATGACTTGCCCTTATATTATAACTCACCATTTGATTATGACATTTTGTGTACAACACAACATGGTGTGCTCTTGTGTAAATGCATAAAAATCACTAAAAATTAATTGCACAAGTTACAAATGTCTTCATTCCAAAAGGACCAAAAGTTAGTAAACTTTTATTGCAAACCTGTATCCAATGACAGATAGCAGAAATTACTAGTTTGACATTCAACAGATAACTAATTTGACTGCACTGGCACCAACATATAATTGATTAAAAGGTCACTACTTTGCAAAAACATAAAAAGGTAATCATACTTTATAAGATGGTGCGTGCCAGCTGTTGAGTTCATCAAGATATCATTCTACCAGAAAGAAAATAAAGTAGTGATGTTAAATGCAATCAGATATATAGATTTATTCACAGTATCAAAAATGTTCAGTTTGTATAGTCCTAACTGTGAACAATGGCTAACACCGGACAGGGGTGCCAAATGTGTCCACAGATTGGAAGTAATCCACAAATCACTTAACAATTAATTTACCTCATTACAAATCATCATCATTGATATGCATAAACTGAAGATTGGCATAGATTTAATAGCAGAATGTGTAGTTAAATCACAGAAATAATTTACTTTAATTGTTACTTACATTGTGAATAGTATTAACAGCCTTTTATTACAATATTTACCACTTTACCTATTTATTGCAGTATTTGACATAACCCTGTAAACATTATTTAGCAATTATCTACATTTAATATCAAACAAAATGTTTACCAATCAACTAGCATTTGTGTAAAACTTGTTGGAGATGTTGGCAGGTGTAAAATATTTTAACTTAAAACAATTCCTGTTTTGTTAAACAATTCAACGTTTATATATGGTGAGAATAAAGTGGGTAAGTAGTGTACCCACAAATGACTGTCAGGTTTATTTGCAAGATAAAAATACAGTTATCCAAATTCGCATAAAATGGTAAAATGTTATCCCCACGATGCTATGCACTGATGGACTCTTAACGACGTGAGAAAATTGCACTGACGTCCAACACTAGCTATTGACCCCAAAAGGTACTTGGATGCCACAAGAAAAAACAATCCACCATTGTTGTGACGATGCCCTATTCGCATGTGGCTCGTAGAAATGTTCGTGCCAAGAATATGTCTCAGTGGGGTTGCGTCTGTCGAAATCATGCATACGTAATCGACGTACTATCTGACATACATAGTAGTATATGTCTCGGGGCTAGATGCCTCTTTGCACATGAATAATTCATTGTAAGATTCCCGTGGAATGCACCCAATTACGTGGGTAAAAGTACACTGGTGAATGAACGAAACATCAGTTTAGTTTCTCCCTTTCCGTTGACCAGGGAAATAACACTGATTTTATTAACTGGTATACAAAAAAGAATAAACAAAATAAATGCAACATACAACTTTGATGTGAACCCCACTAGGATATAAAAAACGTTACCACGGATGCCAACCTAAACCATTTTTCCACGGCATAACCAAAACCAAAAAATATTTTCAGTGCAGCCTAATGACCACATTCATGGTTATCGTTTCTGAAGTTAACACCAGGTGCCAACAAACATATGAATGACAAGCCGTCGGAGCCTCCATCCAAAGCACGGTCAATCGGTGCAACAAACGAGTAGACAGGCTTCTAAATTGACTATGCTACTGTCAGGGTAGAAGGCCGTAGGCAGGTTACAGAACTATGCACTTGAGCATATTTACGATGACACCACACAGTAGCCATGGGGCAGAGTAGTAGAACATTCTGCTTTGTCTTCTGCAAGTCTATCTGTGGAACCAAAACCAACACTATGCTCAATATTTGCAAAGGTACTTACCTTGTAGCTGTGCTATGACCTGGAGTCAACTGCCTATCACCATGAAATTACCTGAAACTATAGCCGCCTTTTGAAAGAATTCAAGATGTATTTGTTTGAAATCACATGTCCACTCTAAACTGTTGGCAGTCCCCTATTTAATGATAACTCCTGTCTTTCCCCCAGTCATCACTTTTGAATGTTCTATCTCTAAGCCCTGATTCCCAAGAACCAGACCTTTTTGCCAGTCACTTTTATGGTGGACACAAGGACGTTAACTCATATATCTACAGGCCAGTTGACATGTGTTTTATGACCGGAAATAAACTACACACATGTGACACCCATTTTAAAGCATAACTGACAATAATTATGTATGAATTTAAAGAACTTCTTTTGCTCCTCCATGTTTCTTACCCACCCACCAATATTTCTCCCCATCAACCACAGGTGTACCTGGCAAAACGACGAGTGACTTCGGGTCTCTGCATAAAGCTATACCAAGGAGGGTTGCCAAGGACGTGGATTACAGTTGGAAGCAGTGGTCGCGCAGTAGAGCACCGGACTGTCAATCGAGGGTATGGTGGTTCAATCCCTTTCAAAACTTAGGCAATTTCGTTCACCCCACATTTGTCTGTGTCTTTTGGGAGGAGACATTAAAAGCCGGTGGTCCCTTCTATCTGGTGTCTATGCCAGGGTAAGTAAAAGATCCCACACAGGTGGTAAATTTGTAACCAGTAGATGACTCACTAATTCTAGAGAAGGACAACTGTGAAAACCAATGACAATAATGGTCAGCAAGTTGACCAGTGGTCATTTAATGGAAGAAGAGGTGCTATATAAGTTGACTATTAATATAGAATTTGTTGCATAGCAATATCCATTCATTTCAACACTAAAGCATGCTACACATTTGAAGTGCACACAAACTTAATATTGTAATGGGCTGTCTCCATTTTTATTTGTTTGCTATAATAACTAACCAGATATATTTGACATGACTAAATTACTGCATTACAAATGCCAGTGTTTTTACATTTGTTTTAATTGAAAATCAAATGTCAAATACAAATGCACTATTGTTTTCATTAATTAAATTATGCCATCTTTGGATGCACCTTTTTAGAATTTGGCATAGCTTTATTTAGTGCCCTATTAAAATGACTCAAGTAACATTGTTTAACTAAGTCAAACAGTCTCTGACCAAAATGATTACACAAAGATGTTAAATACAGCATAATACAACTCCTCTACCAATGTCACTCAATCTACCCTTTCACTCTCAAATTCAACACACAACAAACCTGCGCACAAGTTACTACTGTCATAGGTGAATAAAGCACAACTTAACCTGCAAATAATTACTCGCCAAACGATCGTAGATCATTTCACGTGCCTTCTTCCTGTCTTTGGTTTGTTTTGACATCACCGTACAAAGAACTTCCTATGTCCCCGACAGTGAGTGGCAGTGATGCATTCACTGAACCAGAGGGCACGGGGCATAATGTCTGAGGGGTTTTGTAAGTGCAGGAAGACGGCCATAAAAGGCAGAGACAACCGGAGTTTACATTGCGATACAACACAAATCAACATAGGTGCAAATTGCTTATCACAGTTTCTGAAAGACTAAGAGGAAATGAGACAGGGGTGGACTGTCTCTTTTATGTGTTCTATACAAACAATGGGTACAACATGTAGAATACACATAACATTTATTTACATTTTGTTTTTAATACTCCAAACAGACACCCTGGAGCCTCACTATTAACCCCACCCTCAGGATTAGATAAGTGACCTGAATGACAAAGTGACCATATTAGAGAGACTAATTGCCCATCCTTTACTAGTACAGAATCAATTTGTGACTGTCCTCAGAGTGACTTTAATAGACAGGTGGCTATACTACTGAGGTGACACAAAAACAAAGATACTAAGGGTACTACATATACGGAGACATGATACTCACTAAACTGAATATTGTTCGTCATAAAACAGGGTTCATAAATTGACTGTGAAAAGTTCAAAATGACACAACATTAAAATACTGTAACCAACCCTCACTACAGATTCACTTGTCCCTATTTGCAAATACCTTGAAGTTTCTGATTCCCACACACCAAACCACACAATCTGCACGAAGTACAACTGGTCTGAACAGAACACGTCCTGCCAGTTATTACCCAACACAGACATTAATCAATGACACAACCTCCCTTTATAGGAACCTTGCATGTGACAAGGACCATCCTTGAAAGCCAGGGCTGTTTAACATGTGCAAACTACCCATGGCTAATCTCCTATGCAAAGTACAGACATTAGCCGAGTGTAACTAGTTTCTTGACTATTCCAGTCACTATATCTTCATCCGTGAGAACAATACAAATACCTGCAGCAACCTGAAGTTTGATAACCTTTTCTGGGAATTCCATCATAATGAGCAGGTTGTGGCCAAAATCATATCACATGACCAGAGGCTGAGCAGTCTCCTCGTGAGCAATTTCAGTGTCTGAGGAATTTTGCTAAGGGATGTGTCAGGGGTAGGGAAGGCTGGTACTGAGGTAGTCAGCAGCGGCGACCCCTGGTGCGCAAGGATGGTATTAGCCAGGGTCCATTTCCCTATGGAACTTGGAACACCAATATAATCCATACTTCATGACGGGATTTAGACCCGCCAGGTTCATAATCCGTTATGGAATGGAGTAACAGATTATATAGGGTATATATAGCAGGAACGATTCTTCTTTCGATTTGTGGGTACAAATTGCCTGTCTGTATTGACTTGCAAATACATCTCAATTAATCTCTTATTCTCATTAGTCACATCTGTTGCAGTGGCAAGGAGACATGACTTTTAACTGTCACCACAAACATGCCAGGCAAATGTGTCACCATGGTCGCAGTCAAAGCAAACACAAATTACTGTCATTCGGTTTCCTGAATTAGAACAATGAGGAACACTATAATTATTATATTCATTACAGGGGTAAACTCCCTTCCCTACTTTAATTCAGTAACAAATTTCAAAATTTTCGCCTGTAAATTGATGGGGCTCCAGTTCGAGTGAAATGTCAGAGAGAAACAAATGATCGTCATTAGTGTCAGGGTAAATTGTGCACCAGGGTAAATTGTGCATTGGTAATATGTCATGCTATTATACAGACCTTGGCGAAACTTTACAGAGTTCTACTAGCATTGTCGAGGGCATGTATAATTGACTGCACTTTTACCATTCAACTTTACCAGTGACTGCACTTCGAGAAACCTAATGTATTATATAGTATGCTGAAGTTTGCATGTACAGTAGAACCTATCTTGTAGGGACACCTGTCGGGCCAAGCAAAAGTGTCCCTACATTGCAGGTGTCCCCTCGTGAGAGGGACAGGAATTTGCAACAACAAAAATTCCAGAACATACAATCTTTGTTTACATCCACATTACAACATACCTAAATCACATTTATGCCCATAAAAATGAAGTGTAATAATATCACATTTAATATTACAGTAAAACCCCTCATTTAAGACTGTTTTGGATTGATTCAATTAAGTATTAAAATGCACAAAATACAACTTAGAAAATAGTAAAATGAGATGACACATTAACAACATTTTCATTTATTTTGTTTGTGACATGTTTCATTATAAGTTTAATTTTGAATAGTTTTTAATATTATTATCTGATTGTTATTTCAAATTTGGTCCGAGGGGCTAAAAGGTGCTGCCACCTCACGGCGTCTGGGTAATCACGCTGCGGTAAAGTTAACTGACCGCCCTAGCAGGTGAAAAATAACCAAAAATTGTTGTCCGCATCCGCGTCCACCAGGTGGCCGCTCATCTCAGGGATGTTTCCGTTGAAAAGTGATCGGGACATCGGAACACTGTCCGTACATAGCAGGTGGCCGCTCGTCGCGGGGGCTGCTTAAGACAGGTTCTACTGTAATACAAAACCCACCCAATTCACCCTGGCTGTGTAACTTTCCTAGCCAAAAGTGAGGCTCTGTTTTCTTTCAGCAGATGTGTTAATTTTTAGCAGGACGTTTGTTCAATCGGCTACAAGCAGGGCTTTATGCAGGATAAAATTATTACCAGTCACATGTTTTGGTGGACACATGGATGTTAACTGTTAAGCCAGTTTACAAACTTTTAAATGTGTCTGATGACCTGAAATGGACTACAAACACACATGACACCATTTTCCCTCACCTTCAAGGCATAACTAACAATATCTATGGTTTTGGAAGACCTTTTTTTAACCCATCCACCACCCCCATCCACCCATATTTCTACCCGTCCATATTCGTTTTTACCCATCCAAATGACGGGTGGACGGGTCTCTACATAAAGCTATGGCTTCAAGTACCCGGGCTAGTCAACTAAGGCACCCTGTTTACAAATTTTGTGCTGCAATGTTGAACCCTGGCCAAGTATGTTCACCATACATTTCTGCTTCAGTTTCCTCTTTTCCGAATATGGACGGGTAGAAATATGGGTGGATGGGGGTGGTGGATGGATAAAAAAGGTCTTCCAAAACCATAGATATTGTTAGTTATGCCTGGTGTCACAGTGGTGGATATTTGTGCATCAATTGCAGCATGGCTGAATGCTTTCCAGGGGAGTCGATACAGTGTTTAATTGGACATGTCTTACTTTATTTTTTACTTAAAAAAAAGTAAAAGGTAGAAAGTGTAAAGTACATTGAGCATCCTTTGGACTGGATACGGTGTTATATAAGAAGCTATCAGTCAAGTGTGTAATGTGAATGTGAATGTTCATACGGCAGAATGACTCAACACGATTCAGTTATCCCAGCTTGGCTACGCAATATTAACAAACGCAAGCATGTTTCAAATTTAATATTTTGTCTACAATTTAAACATTTCAACGGCAGAACATTCTAATCATAAACCTGCTTTGGGCTTACTACATGCACAGTTATGGGCAGTATGTCTCGATCACATTTACTCCAGTACCACGATTACCATACTAAAGCAAGAGCAACATACAACCTGGTTGAAACTGCTAATGAAGTCAATAGATGCAGAGTCAATAAATAAATATTTAAAATTCAACACATAAAAGGGCAGGTTAAATGATAACGAGGTTAACACACTCAAGTCCAGATGATTATTGACATTCGCCATTAATGAACACAGCAGGTGTTAAAGTGTGTAGTACAAAGGTGGTGACTGGGCAGTGGCTAATGACTAAGACCCCCCACAAAGGCACACCATGTGTTGAGTGACTGCCATCTGGTGTGACCACTGATCTACCTGCAACTTACCTTGAGTGTTTGATCAAGCAATTATCGGCACCCAATTAACAACAGAAAAAAGGTTTTAAAGTGATCACAGGTACAAAACACGGCATAAGGAATGAAATTAATTAATAGCAAAATCTTGATAAGCAAAACATTGTTGGATAAAAATAAAACAACAATGAATGGCAATGCTTTGAAGTATAGTGTGGGTGTTTTCTTGAATTAGTAGGACAATAGTTCACTTGGCAACTGAGTCTCTCATCAAAGAAAGTTGATGACACACCAACGCTTGCAATTTGAGCCCACATATAATTATACTTGTTGTTATACTACTGTTAACTGTTTGTGTAAGTTTAACTCTACCGTAAGACTATTTTCTTTATAGTGGCCTCAACACTATTCAGTGCAATTTACATTTTACTCTCGGGCACACATGTTCAATTGAACAATGTCGCAATTTCTCTGGGAAGAATTGAACTAATGTAACCCCCGAAGGTACCCTGGGGTACACTGCAAATACTACACAATATATATATATATATATATATATATTCACCAGTATCAATAGCTACCTACTCATGTAACAGCTGAATCAACTAAAGCAGGAGAGAGAACAATCTTCCCCAAATGTTCAAAAAGACAGTACGAGGATTGAACCTGGAACATCTCCTTTGAGACACCACCTGTAATTGCTGCCACAAAACTCCTACTTTGTTTACTGTATACAATAATAAGCTAAACAAAAAGTTGCTTCTTTCTTCAAACTGGTATCTCTAAAATATATCTGTGAAACATCTTTATCCTGTTACGGAGAAACAAACCGTTGTAGAAGTCTTCTAGAATTTGTTAGGAAGTGGATGGACTAGCGCCCTCCCCAAAAAGCACAAAGACAGACTCCAGACAACTGTTATCGAATATCAATGTATGTTGATTAGTAGCACAATTGGCCAAATTGTACAAATACACAGCACAGTGTCACACACTTCACACATTACCACACACACACGCCACGTAAATGGCCCACAAACGCACAAAATGACAGAATTTTGCTAGAAATTTTATTACCATCTTAAGTAACCTTATCAATAGACTGCAGTTCGGATCAGCGTCCAATCATCGCGCTTCCCACGGGGCGGAAATCAGCTCGTCGGGACAAATACCATAATCCGCCACTAACCAACTTGTAATAAACGAACTTAGATATAATTGGAACGGTCAACAACAGACAAGCTCCGATCTAATCGGAAGGATAAATGACAAAACAAGTCATGACATTCCACGTAATGTTATACGCAACACTTCTGGGACCAAGCCAAACATTGATTCGACTGTATATTGGATCACTGCTGGCGATGAGATAATTTGACACATTCCTGGAAGTTGCACAAGAAAGATGTTTCTCCAACTAGTTGTGCCTAGTTTTTTCAGTGCAAAACACGATATCTGGCCTTGACGCTAGCAAACATTACGCAGTTGAAGTCGGTAACTTGTAGGCTAATTTGGATTGAGGGGATAATTTTTTGTTTATGTAAAATATAAAAATGTCAATAGCAATTAACACTTTAATTTATCAGCTTATTTAAGATGAACATTTTGGTTTTATAAACAACTGTTTTAACATTATAAATGTAAAATTTGCAATTCGTTTATGAATGGTAAAGGTGAGACTCATCCTATCGTTTGTGTGGTTTGGTCCACCGGGTACTATTTGAACTTATCCTAAAATATAAACCACCAACTTAATTTGTAATTTTACACTGGCTATTGTTCTTTCACTAGTGCAAGTGCGCATCAGGTGGTTTTCATGCTTCCCGGCCAATAATCAGAAACTGAATAAAACTTGCTTACTTACCCCGCACACGTCTTCCATCCACTAAGGATGTTTCCTATCCTTAGAGGTCACCGGATGAAGCATGGCCCAGTGATCACCACTGTCATGCATGGCCGCACACCATCTAGTGTATGCAACAGCATGCGTGCACGCGGCCGTGCATCACAGATTCATCATCATCGTGACAGCGTTCACGCAGGCTGTGACACGGGCATCAGCTGCAACCAACACAATTCATGACAGCAACTTACACTGTTGGAGTACGCAAATGGTTCACTCAGGCTGCGTGTGTCATCTCTAAGCGATGCGCCTCGGCACAATACTCAATTATATACATAAAACACGAGGTGGCGAAAATGGCGAGAGATCGTTTACGATGGGTGATCACTTATGCATGAATTTGCACGACCCTACAATTGTGCATACGTCACGCATGTGTTACCTACTGTCTTGCCTTGAGTCCATTTCACATACCTACATACCAGTTACATTTCTCATCATTTCCTGCAAGATGTGCCTTGCCATATCAATACCTAGACACACAACACATATTCTGGTACGAACGCAAACAAGTGAACCTTCTAAACCGACACTAATACCGAAATCTTTGGGGACTAAACCAGTGTAAACATTGTATAATAATAATAATGACTTCTTATGCGCCAATATCCTCGAAGATCAAGCTCAGTGGCGCGACAAAACCTAGGGGTTAAGCAATTGCGTAAACGTAGAACAGTGCGTGAGTCGTTGATGGATGGACGAAGGTTCTAGGAAGCTAAGGAGATAGGCAGCATTAAAGAGATATGTTTTTAGACGTCGGCAGAAAGAAACTATATTACCTTCCGACTTGACACTGACATGAAGCGAATTCCACAGAGTTGGTGCAGCAACCGAGAAAGCTCGGGTCCCAGCTTTCGTCTTAACCCGAGGGATGTAAAGTGGGTTACTACTGGTTGAGCGTAGCTCTCTGGAATTCCTTGCTGGAGTTAGCATTGAGTTTAGATATGTTGGTTGTTTAGATGCAATGATTTTAGAAGCGGCACCGAGCTAGAAAAACGAGGAGAACGCGTAACTACCCTTGCCAAGCAGTTCTGGACACGTTGAAGTCTTGCAATATCCCTGTTCACAGTATTGTAAAGGAGGGAATTGCAGCAGTCAAGTCTGCTGCTTACTAGAGCTGTCGCGATGGTTTTAGCAACAGAAAGTGATAAAATTCTGCGAATATGACGAAGATCACGAATATGGTAGAAACAGCAACGGCAGGTTTTTGATATGTGCTGTTTGAAATTGAAGCTTTCGTCAAAGTTAACTCCGAGACTTGAAACGGAGGGGGCTGGTGTTACACTCTCATTTAGGATATGTGCCGGGAAAAAGCCGTCGAGTTTTGCACGCTGTGTTACGGTACCAATGATGATAAATTCGGTCTTGTTTGCATTTAACTTTAGTTTACTATTTTTCATCCAAAGGGAGACATCTTGGAGACAATCCCTGAGCTGGTTTAAGGAGAGGCAAGCATATGGTGTAGTCAACGAAATGTAGATTTGGGTGTCATCGGCATAAAGGTGATGATCCAAGTTGTGACCTTGGATAACAGAGCTTAAAGGTGTTGTGTATAAAGTGAAAAGCAAAGGCCCCAAAACAGAACCCTGTGGGACACCACATGACGTATTGCCTATTGTTTAGGGAATGTTTTTTTTTGGAGGGGGTGAATTATGTTTTTGGGGGTGGGTGATTGTAAGTAACATATCCCCAAGCATACAAAACATCGGTTTGCTCCCAATGTCCAACTAGGTTAACATTTGTATATACATTATAACTTTTACTACTCTTCTTAACTTACGAACATTACTACAAATAAAATATTAATAATTGTGGCTAAGTATGATACTCTCAGTGTGTCAAATGATTAATTATCTACTCATTAATTTCACTAGATCAAGATCACCAGATCTCAGAGTCACCTGTAGCACTAGTGAAAATAATTGTATCACTTCTCGGCACGTGTTTATTGATCTGTTGCATACTTGACAGATGTATGCCAATCAATGTTAAGTGCATGTCACTTTACCACTAACTTACAGATTAACATTAAATTAAGAGTGGTACTTTCCAAGTCTTGTTTTTGTATATCATGTAAATAAACAAGAGCCATCAAAAAATCATCTTAAACCACTGACAGGGCACTAACTTGTCTGGGACCACAATGGAAATAATTGCTTGCACTTTTTTGTGTCATCATTTTATTTAATGTGCTTTGTATTTATATTTTACATATATCTGTATGTTTTACATTTTATATTAAATAAATCCATCCACCCATCCATAGAGTGAATAAATCTATGAGCATCAGCAGATTTCGCCAAGCCATCAAAACATTGTTCTCAGACCCTTTGTGGAATATGCATTGACATAAAGTACCACTACCATCTTCCCACCAGCCACAATCAGAAATCAGAACTGGCAGACATTTGTGAGAGAGCAGGTTGATGCCGGACTCGTAATGCCCTACCGCATCGCATCAGGAGCAACTCAGCAGCCGTAACCATGACTTCACTCATGACTTCACTAACCGCTGCATCAACTTCACCAGTGGCAATGCATATCACCACTTGCAGACATTCACCAGCATCATTCTTTCCAAGCACCACCAAATCATGCAACAACTGCACGCAGTCTGTTAATGTGCAAACACTCAATTGACTCATTTATAAAGCAGCTCGCCTCCATGCCTGCTAAATCCACTTACATACACGGACTGGACTAATTCAGGATCACATTTTCAACCACTGCTCCAAGATTTTGTTCTACGTAAAAGCCCCGACTTGTGCATTATGATCTGGAATAAACTATAAACCACATCCTGTGACACCCATTTCAAAGCATCGTTGTTAATATGATTTTGAAGACACCTTTTTCTCCTTGTTTTTTACCCTCATCCAGTGACATTTTGTCTGTTCATATGGCTCGCTGGTTACTTAGGGTCTTCAAATGTGCTAAATTTGAGAAAGTTACAAACAAGCTCAACAATAGTCAACTCTAGTTATACACATACATACACAGTTTTCAGCAAAGCGTTAGAAGAACACATCAAACAAGGGATGTGTGATTTGGTCGTCATGATTGCCATGCAAACCTACCCATAGCAGCGACCCTATGCAAAGTGTGAACTTAGCCGAGTCTAGCTTGCAATAAACTTTGCCAGTCATGACAGCCCCGCCACAACAGCAAAAATACCTGACCCAATTTGAAGGTGGATAAACAATTTCTGGGAATAAAAATAAAATTTGCCCATCACATGAGCAGCTGAACGGTCTGTGAATTTGAATATATCTTCTTCTACATCCAAAACATTGCAGCATTAGCAGCGTATTGCAAAAACACCCAAAACTATCATATGACCAGAGACTAACAACACTTCTGGATGGCCGAGCTTAAATTGAGAGTTTTGCAAAGGGATCAGTCAGGATTATTGCTGCTTGGTACTAAAATAATCAACAGCAGTGAACAAAGGATGAGGGTGGGTTGGTACTAACATAATCAACAGCAGTGAACAAAGAATGTGGGTTGATTGGTACTAACATAATCAACAGCAGTGAACAAAGAATGTGGGTTGATTGGTACTAACATAATCAACAGCAGTGAACAAAGAATGTGGGTTGATTGGTACTAACATAATCAACAGCAGTGAACAAAGAATGTGGGTGGGGAAGATCTTGCAGTACTAGAAAAAGTAGTAAATTTAGGGCTTTGTCAAAAATTATTTGACCCATGAAGGTCCGTCCACATGAAATTTACATTTTTTTGGGGAAAAAATAGTTTACTACCCAGGGTACTTCACAGTGACCACAACACGTGGACACAAACATTCGATTATTGTTTGACATAATAAACCAGTTACCTTCCAGCAGTAACCCAGGAATGTTTCATTCGCAGATTCGCAGTGAGACTTGGCTGTGAAGAGTATGGCAATAAACTGTAAACAACTATAATTATGATACAAAATAGTACAACTGTTAGTGTTGTTAACCATTCTTTTCAGTAGAAAGAACAAGGAGCCCTGTTTGTATATCTTAACTACATATATCCCTTGTAATTGTTTTAGCAACTCACTTGAAGAGACAGACACATGTCAGTGTATCAGTGCAATTTATTTGTTTCCCTTTTTTGGATGAGGGATGGGTGGATGGTCATTGGTCCTATCAAATTTGTTTTGGCTTATTGGAATTTTTTATATTTCCAAATTGTGTTACCATGAATCAACGGATGACAATAGGCTCTTACAAATGACAAAATATGTTTTCGACACCATGGATGCTTTACTCCCCAGTGACACCAACCAAACAAGCAACTTTTATAATCAATACAACATGGATATGTCATTGATTTTCTACGAACAAAATAATCCTGTCAATTGGCAGGTATTGTTGTAGGCTTAACGGCAGACGCCGACAATCTCGAAACACGTCCTACGGGAAACCGACATCACTTTATATTCTACAAACATCCACACATAAATCAGACATGACCAGATATGCTCACCAACTCCGTGCAGGGTTTTTCTTGTAGCAAATATGATTTGTTTTATTAACAGAAACCACAGTGAAGAGCGAGGACTCGGCAAGATAAACACGTCAAATCCACAATTGACGTTACTACTGGGAAATGTTGCATCAACTGAATTTATTGCTCCGAGCAAAGCTGTGCCGTGTTTTGAGCATCAGAAGCTCAGATGCAAATGCTCGAAATGACTGTCTCATCCCCCTGATTGATATATTCACTAGATGCTGGATCCTTGCCAGAATGAAGACAACACCACTGTTATTGCTGTCCAGGGAAATGTCAGCCACTTCATTGCAGACACGTGCCCAGAGAAATGTTACGACAAACACAGGATTCTTTTGTAAGTGTGACACTGCCCAGCATCAGACAATCTTCGGACATTCTCTTATAGACATAATTATATTTAGAGCGTGGAAAATAGTGGCTAGACCATGTTCACCCAGCAGTATAATCGAGTACCTGGCTGTAGATACTGGTGGATATGTTTCCAAACAGTTATCATGCGTTAAATACAGTATCAATGGGTGCTTTCTCTTCAGTCTGGGTCATTCCATGTGAACACAACCAACATTTCAGAACTGTGTTGCCCTCATCTCTTCAGCCTGTGAATGAATTGTCTCGTTGATAGCCTCTGGTAAGGTTTAAAAGCAAGAATAAGATATGTTAGCATTCCAGCTGACAATAAATATTTTCAAATTACAACAGCTTGAACATTTAGGACTTACAAGTTTTCTGAAAGCTTTTGAAAATGATGTAACTTATATTCATATTTCACAGGTTAATTTATCTATTCAACAATTTCCATAATTTTTTATTTAAAATGAATAAATAATAAACTCCTAATTTGAACATAATCAATGCAATTAATGCGTATAAAGCTGATAAAACACCGATTTCTATTCAAATGTTATTCATGAGGTTTTCTGTAATGAGGCGTTATAAAACATTATGTGCTTATGAATGTGCTGTCTACAATTCTAGTAAGTAATGCACATATTATTACTTTCAGTGTATGGTGAAAACAAACTTATATCGTACCATGTTTTCATCGCAGATATTTGTGACGTGTTCTAACGAAATGAGTCGTATGTCAGCGAACTTTATTTCGAGAAAATACCGCATAAACATGCAACGATGAATTTCGACAATTTTGACTTTTTGTCACCAAAGTATACTTTGGTATCTTTTTTGTCAATTGGCAATGCTTATTTCTCGTTTATATTATTATTTAGTACATTTTATAGCCTTTTTAGACACACTACGTAACATTTCACTCATGAATTTCGTAAAACAGAACCGATAAATCGCACTAGTTCATGTCGCATTCTTTGGGGTTTCCCTCAATGCATGGCAGACTTATTTGGTACTATAGGAAAGCCCTGGACGCCCTCTTTCGGATTCTTGTAGTAGAAATCCCCACTGACGTCAGTGTAAGCCAATAACAGCGCTTAATGCGAGAGGCCTATCTGTGAATAAACGTCATTAGACGCCTTGAGGAGCTGACAGCGAGGTCCTGATTGGCTTAGAGCTGTGCGCGCAGGCGCAGTGCGCTCTCGCTAGCCGTAAACAACATGGAATTGATCGGGTCGCTGCTACAAAACATTGCTAAATACTCGGATTATATTCGATATATAAGCATGATATATCTTCGACAGCGAACATGCCTTGGTAGTTTATTTCGAATGCATCAAATTGAGTTATAGAAGCAAAACGGCCGATATTGGATCGACAATGTACTCGACTGTGTGCTTATGTGACCGCGAACTTCAAATGCGTTTTTCTCCGTTTGAAACTTTCTACCCTAGGCATGTTCAGCGTCCAATAACTTTGGCTGTGTGTGAGATATCTCCATAATTTTTACACCATTGGAAAGATTAATACATCGTCTTTCCAATGGTGTGACTAACTCAATTTTTATTTTTTTTGACATACGACTCATTTCGTTAGAACACGTCACATTTAGTAATGATCTACTAGCCATAGCTTTATGTAGAGACCCGTCCACCCGTCATTTGGACGGCTAAAAACGAATATGGACGGGTAGAAATATGGTGGACGGGTAAAAAAAGGAGCAAAAAGTCTTCCAAAACCATAGATTAGTTATGCCTTGAAAGTGAGTGAAAATGGTGTCACATGTGTGTTTGTAGTCCATTTCAAGTCAACATTTCAAAGTTAACATCCATGTGTCCACCAAAACATGTGTGACGTGACTGGCAATAATTTTATCCTGCATAAAGCCCTGCTACTAATGAATTGCCATATTTCATGCATGATCTAAAGCTGTATGAACAAAAAGATTGGACACATTTTAGATTAGTTATTTGGTCATATGTGTCACACATTAAGATTTTTATTCTGCATTTTATTTTAAATAACCTTTCCAATGACACCAAATGACATGAAATTATGCTTAAATAAAAACATTGCCTTCCTCCCTACTATGAGTTTAGCGATAGCATCTATACTATTGTATAGGGCATGCAAGTGATTCTCTTTCCAGTCCATTCTGAGGATACTTAGCAAGATCACGCACAACTGGGTCCCGCCTAGTTGTCCATAAACATATTGAAAGTCAGAATTACTGCAATATGCAAACAAATTAAAAATTGTAACTTATTTGGAATTGGATATTTTCCCCACATCTATGTTAGTTTGTGTTGGGTGTAAAGCTATAAAACTTACAAGGTAGGTTTCTGCTGTGGCAGTTTTGCCTATATAAGAAAGAATACATAGGTTGTCCAAGTCATTGTGGACCGGTTCGAGAACGAAAGTAGCAAAATAGCATAAAAGCGATCTGCCGGCAGGCAAGATCTATTCTAGTTCTATAAAATTATGTTCCGTAACCACGCGGCCGCTGGAACATATCCCAGTCAGCTCCCGTAATCTCCGACTCTGTCGACTCTCTGCCGCGCTGTGGCCTAATAAAGAAGCCAATTTCTTCCCTCTGACCACCACAAAGTGGAGAAATCATTACTTTCAGCCAACCCGTCGGGTGTCCCTTAGAAACCAAAATCAAAAAATTGTGCGCCACGTAGAGACAACATACCCCAGTATGGAATGCTTCTAATGAACTTTGGAGCATCACTCTACACAACTTCGCAAATACCAAAAAACGCAACACCAGGATAAACTAATTCGGTACACTGTACCAAACACAGAGCCTACTATCTTAGCTGCTTCAACGGTTCAACCTACACCTACAATCAATGATTAACTAGACACCAAAACAACCGCTAGACTTGGGTCTGTCCTTAGCATTGCATACCTCAAGTCATTTCCCGCGCGCCATTCCCTCCTGGACTTGAGCAACGGGCCAAACAAAACTCGCGTGTTTCGCCACTGTTGCTATTAAATAGATGGAATGCTCAATGCAAAAAAATACGATCTAACGTAGAACACAACACCTTTCATCGTTACTGCGACTTCGTGATTCAACCCACGAACCTGGATTTCGCGCGATGGCCTTTCTGACGCGCTATGTTTCAAGAAAAGCAGACGACACAACCAGCGACCTCCGGATGGTCTGCGAGAGGGCGACACAATAGCATTTGGCTTACTCATTATCCCGCCATGTGGCGCCACAGTGAGGAGGAAACCGAACCACAAATACTCGGAAGGTATTCGTTGAGAAAACGTTGTATATAAATTACGTAGATGCATGCCTTAGCTGCATAACTTAGGAAGTCAAACATTATATTCTCGGTACTTCTACAGTTGGATGTGGTCTGTTGTTGAGTATCTGTTACTGAAACAAGCTTAAAATTGCTCTCGTGGCTGGTTTTCGCCGAGTGCGTTTTTCAGCCTTTTCGTTAGTACTTTTGAGAGTACTTTATAGATGTTAGATAGTAGACATATCGGACTGTAATTCTTTGTGTCCTTCTTAGTTCCTTTCTTGAAACGTATCAATATCTTAGCGTTCTTACACTCTGTAGGTATTCGTCTTTCTGGTAAGCACTTAGTGTACATCTTAGCATTCTTCATATCTCTTAGTGCTGCTCCCACCTCCCGTGATGTCATCTCTGGTATTTCTTTCGAGTCAGTGTGTATTATGGTACTCTGTTCGGTGTAGACTTCCTCTATTCGTTCTATGATCTTAACTTGATCATGGATTTTCTACCTTGCTTGTTACGATATCATGGATTTCAGTGGCTCGTTGATTGCCTTGGCTACTAGTGTCGAGCTTCGTTTGATCATCATGTGATACTTTCACTCATGGTGTCAATGCCGTCTCGTTCTTGTAGTGTTTCGAATCTTATCTTTTTCTCCATTCGAATTGGAATTCGATCTTCTTTGATCCTATTTGTGTGGCGTCTACCTTTGGTGGCCTCTTGGTCATCCATTTTTTTCTTTCCACCCCTACGTCCAGTTTGATGTTGATGATAACCGTTCTGTGGTCACTTCCAATGTTGACTTCGTTGAAGACTATTACATCTGTGGCGATATCTGGCCTGTTTTGGCTTTTCCACGTCCACCTCCTCCCTGTAAACGTTACAATCATGAACATAGATAAAACCGAATCCACAGTTAACACCAAGAACTGAAATGTCTTGATGAAGTAGCGAAATTATCATGACAAATAATATTAAAGTGTACACTGCAGCATGCGGATAACGTAGAATACATACGAATGTAATAATTTCTTATCATTGATCCATTGAAATATACTGTTAAATATAAGATTACCTGAACACATGTTACAAAGTACTGCAGCACATATGTACGTTTCATAGGTCAGGTATACGTATTCATGTTTCAGCAATCACATTTGCTGATAACGTAGAATACAAAATAATGTTGTGCATTCTGGCAGCATTTTAACATTAAACAGTGATACAACTGTCGTGTTATTACAAGACTACACTGTTGTCGTATATGACAGAAGAAATAGCAGTGGTCTGGTAATTCGTTGTTTAGCAAAATGAGTTTATAGTTAACTTGGTTATCGTTGAATACAAACAACGCTGAATACAAGATTGGATAACCACCTATCAGTTCAGGTGAAATACGATCTCAGCACCTAATGGACATTGCCTGAATACATGTTGTGATCTGCCTGTTGGAGCAGGAGGGGCTAATGTTGCCAACTTGTCCTTACCAACTACCCATAGATCATCAGAACGTGGTCCTACTGTAACAACCCAAGATTGCAAACATTTTATCAGCTGCTCGTTTCACAGCCCCATATCTCCCATCGTACGGTCCTTTACAACATTACCTTGCGCGGTTTCGAAGTACTGCCATGACGCAGATATGTCGAACATGACCTCGTACAATTGATATCAGATTCACGATTGTGCTGTTCCTACACTGACTTGCTTGATCCAACCAACGATAACCTTAATGATGCAACATTGCGCCATTTCATCTGACAGCACCGCAAGACCCTTGTGCTTCAAATACACCGTTAACTCCCTTGTAGGGTATCACCGTCGGACCAACTTTCACTTGGTCCTTAGAGTAGTACACGCTTCTTATTTCCTCCAGGTCTTGGTGAAATCTCCTTGCAACGTGCATTACGTTTCTGCGAGAGTGTGCTTTAAGAATGGCAAGGTTCTCGTATTAAATGCGGTTTGGAGGCATCCATGCATTCCAAGAAATCGTCTTTGAAGTGAACATGAACTGCGAAATAGTCTCTCATATACAAGTGTCGTTTTTTATGGTAGCATTTCGTTGAATTGATACTATTTGGGTTAATAACAGCATTTCCTTTGAAATGTTACACATGTAAGTGTTGTAAGTGTGTATTTTACGATATCAATAAATGTTTACTATAATGTTTTATATGACCTTTGTGCAAGAATGATACACCATTAGCTAGCTACCACTTTGTTTTGCAGATTTCTTAACTAAATCAGGTGCAAGTTTTGAATACAAAAAATAACTAAGTCTAAATGGAATTATACGATAGTAATCTCTCATTGTGAAGGGAATCTCACTAGTACAATATCACAGTTGTTCGTCATACATCCATTGCTAAATACAACTTCACCTATGGTTTTGCAAATTGGGTGTCAGACCCGCAGCAGAACCACTTTCGTTTGAATCTGGCCCAAACGTTGCCATAAGAATGCCATGGAATGTGTTACAATGCTTCCTTCCCCGCGATAACGTAGAATACCGGATAACGTAAAATACATCATTTATTGAATCATATATGATTAAATTAGGTATGTATATCATGCACAACTTTTATTTCACACTCGTATAGTTTACCTTGAATATAAACTCTGAAAACAAAATTATCTCAGTATGAAGGGAATCTAGCTAGTTGTTTGTCATGCATGCATTGCTAAATACAAACTTATCTTTGGTTTTGCAAATTGTGTGTTAGACCCGCAGCAGAACCACGTTCGTTTGGATCTGGCCTCAACTTTGCCATAAGAACGCTATTGAATGTGTTATATTGCTTCCTTCCCCGCGATAACGTAGAATACCGGATAACGTAAAATACACCATTTGGTATTATCGAACCATACGTGATTAAATTAGGTATCTATATTATGCACAACTTGTATTTCACAAAGGAAACAAGGTACCCTCATATAGTATAGCTTGATTGCATACTGGGGAAAGTAAGTATATGATAAAAGTGGATAACGTAGAATACATTCTGAACGAGGACGCTTTTTTCTGGCACTTTGGTGTCTTCTGACGATCAGAAAAGTTGACTAAGCTCATGGCTTTTGATTTTAGGTGACAATCCCATGTATATGTGTTAAGCAGACATACTTTCCAATCACATAGCACTTCATTGGTACACGTTTATAATATATATTATGCAGATAACGTAAAATACATGAAATACATAAACACATGATGGCGTGTCTCTCTCTCCCTGCCCGGTGCCCGGGGTAGTTTCCCAGGCGGGCCTTTGACAGACGCCAAGGAGGCAGTTGATGCAATAAAACACTCCTATTGTACACGCCGAGTCCTTTATGAATGTACATTCATGCATTATTACGTGTCACCACTGATCACCCTCAAACTATTCATACGCCGTAAATGTGGATGTCGGGTTGCAAGTGCCAATGTATTCGTATTTCTGTAAAAGAACTTTCACTTTATTCATTACGACTCATGTTTGCACTCGCCTGAACTAACATCGTCACTTGAGCTTCCGTTGCGGCACTGAGCAGACGTCGCGAAACGTGCGAGTTGTACAGGACGGACACACGAGTCGGGGTGTCGCGCAAAGAAAGGACGCGTAAAGAACTAGGACCGTGCATCGGGAGCCAGGTTCGGAGGAGACGTAAGTCTAGTAACATAACTATGTAACAGGCAACTGGTAATCCGTGGAGACAAAACAGGAATTATAAACAGGTTTTATGGTCGACACGCCGTGTGGTTGTGTGTGTGTGTGTGTGTGTGTGTGTGTGTGTGTGTGTGTGTGTGTGTGTGTGTGTGTGTGTGTGTGTGTGTGTGTGTGTGTGTGTGTGTGTGTGTGTGTGTGTGTGTGTGTGTGTGTGTGTGTGTGTGTGTGTGTGTGTGTGTGTGTGTGTGTGTGTGTGTGTGTGTGTGTGTGTGTGTGTGTGTGTGTGTGTGTGTGTGTGTGTGTGTGTGTGTGTGTGTGTGTGTGTGTGTGTGTGTGTGTGTGTGTGTGTGTGTGTGTGTGTGTGTGTGTGTGTGTGTGTGTGTGTGTGTGTGTGTGTGTGTGTGTGTGTGTGTGTGTGTGTGTGGTGTGTTGTGTGTGTGTGTATGTGAGTGTGCGCGCGCGCCGCACGTGCGTGCGTATAAATTTGTAAATGCCGACGACATTTATAAGTTTATAACCCAACAACCGGGGACACTCGACAACCGGGGACGTCCCCGGTCATAAATATTGTATTTAATTAATAATTAAGTAAATTTACACGGTCTGGTGAAAGTAGATACAAATGTCCCCGGTCGTTACTTATTCTCGTTTTGTTTGTGTCACCGCGAGCACGTGTCGTTATGTTATTAATGGCGGCGTGTGTGTTGTTAGTCGCCGCTTACTTGGCTAAAGACAAATGACGTCAGCACCAGCATTATAAACGTTGTGTAAAGAACTTTTAAAACATGATGGTGATATTAGTTGTGTTTGGTACGTGATCGTGTGTCACGTTTGCCGTGGGTTGCCCTGTGCCCGTTTTCCATGTGTACACAAAGTTTATCATTGTACATAACACTTGACAACATTAAGACCTTCAAAAATACATTTGTATTATCAATTCTATTAAAACCTTTGTGTAGGTGTTCCCGCGGATAGGTGAGATTTAATGAGATAGATGATCACGTGGTATTGTGACTTCATCACTGATATAGTTCGCATCACAAATGAAGCTTTCGATGCATCAGAGAATGTCTACGAAGTTAGCTTTTGGGTCGAAACGAGCATCAGAATGAGTTGTGCGATATCCCGATGTAATATAAATACAACTTTTATACAATGAAGTACTATTTGTAAATAGTATTTTTGTAGTCATAATTTTTCGCAACAACAATGAATATATCATAATTGTGCATTTCATTTTGACGCGTATAAATAATACTAATAATACTACAAACATAATAAAAAAATTACAAAGAGTGCATCCTTGCATAACACTCATTTGGTTTATATTACTTTGCGCATATATAATAAATAGAGTCAAAAAGTGTCGGAAACTTGGCACCATGTTAGGTTCAAACCGGCGTCGTAAAAGACGCTGCCGTTATTGAGCCAACACGGCTATCAACTAAATTACCAATGATTACCGACATTATGCGCACATATTTGGATTGTTACGTTTCATGCAGTCAATGTTCCCGTGAGCGTGCGAATTATACAATATTTTCTCTTAAGCTTACTACCATATCTCTTTGGTATGTACATGGATGTTTATTATTATTATTTTTAATTTATTTAGCCTCCGTTGCCGGAGAAGAAACATTACATACATATTCATACGTACATTCACATATAAAAGACACACGGTGAAGAATAAAAACCTGATAAATAAAACAAATAGTAACAATACATACATAGGCATGGTATAATATATACAACTCAGTGTATATTATGTATATCAGTTAAAATAAAGAGACCCGTAATATATTAGAGTGCAGTGGTTAACAGATGAACTAAAAGATGTTCATGTGAATATGGCTTGGTAAAATTATCAGTAAATAAAAGGTGTCTAATCGAGCCAACAAGACCATCATTGTTTGTCACACTAGTTTTGGGTACATGTTGAGAATTAAAGGCTCGTTTAGTTGGTGACTCGCCCATAGATATAACCCTATCCAGCAGGGTTTCAGGTACCGTTTTACCATAAAATGTAAAACGAGACAATAAGTGCTGCATCAGTCGACGCGTTGGAGTTTTAACTTTAAATATTCTCATATATAAGGATAACACATTTCTATTTACAATATCTTCGATCATTTTCAATATTTAGTGCTTTAAGTAACTAAAGTGTTGTGTGATAGTTTACTTAATCCAAGACTTTGTTTAATTAATCTACCCTGTACAGATTCAAATCGACGAATTTGAATGGCGGTGCTGCTCATGCAGTCTAAACCGTATGTTAACGTTGGTTGACATATACATTTATACAGATACGCTTGATCATCAGAGTGGCTCCTGGGTATAACATACCGGCATTACCAAGCCCATAAAACGATTGTCTGCATTTTGTTAGTCTGTTGGTGACATGGCTGGCATTATTACCACCACGATTAAAGACGGCAATTACTGATGCAGACAATCTCATATGTTTTCGACGCTCAGCGAAAGTGCCGAAATCATTGCGATTGTTTTGCTTCTTTTTTCCAGCAAATTTGTATTAGTGTGGAACCGTAAGATAATTGTTTGTTCCTCTATGGTGAGTTGGAAACTGGTGTTTGTGTCACATCGAAATATCGCACAATAACTCATTCTGACGCTCGTTGCGACCACAAAACTACCTTGTAAACATGCTCTGAACACATAGAAAGTATATTATGTGTGCTTGATTCAAATTGACAACTATATCGTCATATCTCGGCATCTCGAAAGTGCGGCAAGAATATGCATATTCAAAAAAAGCGAGTTACATAGCATAACGTGTGGGATTTCTGATTCGTTAATTGTTTGTGATTTTTTGGCTTAGTGGAAATGGAAACATATAGCGGGATATAATGTAATATGAATTAAAGGAATACACGTTTTAATTATCTTTTATATTAAAATGAAACATGCAAGTTATGTACATCAAACGTCCTTCCGTCTATGCGTCCATGCATGTGTGCGTGTCTTTGCGTGCGCGCATACGCACGCGAATCCATGCGATGGAGTAGCGGGCGGTCATTGGTGTAGGTTCTAATTAATGTAGTCACGTGACACAAATTGAAACGAAAGGTTTATCTCAGACAAATTGTTCATATATCCGCATATGGCTGTCAAACCGAAACCATTTGATAAAACACGAGTGTCTTACTCATCGTCATATTTTTAGCTTCTGCGAGAAATGGTTCTGTGACTATACCGTGGACAAAGGCTGCGTGTGGCCGAATCAGAACTTAATATTTGGCTCTGTGTTTAATGTCTGGTCGGCCACGGTGGTATGCTATCTTCACTAATACGTTCTTTTCATAAATAGAAAAGATGTATTAATTTAAGTAATGTTTTTATTATTTAGGTATTTATAATGATTTCTGAATTATTGTATATATTATAATATATATATATATATGTATATTATATATGTATATTATATTTATATATGTGTGTGCCTGTTATACCTTTGACATATATTTGAATTGATACCATAACAATAATAATAATAAATGTATTTATATAGCGCCATAAATCCAAGTTACCTTGTTTGAAGGCGCTATTATAACAAATCATAGAAATAAACTAAAAGTTAAAAATCGTAAAAACATGGCTTCAAATATCGAAATAAATTATCATAAAAATACACATACTAATAATAAAAATAATAATAATACTTATGATAATAATAATAATATGAATGTAAAAGTACTAAAACCAGCTCAGAATAATAAATAAATAATCCTAAAAACTTTAAAAGTCCGTCAATGTTCATGAGTAAAAAGCTCTTTTGAATAAATACGTTTTAAGGAGTCTTTTGAACTGGTATAATGAATCACATGTTCGCATATTGCGTGGTAGATCGTACCATAAGTGAGGAGCAACGTTTTCTCTTAAGCTGACTACCGTATCTGTTTGTTATGTGCAAGGATGTTTACTGATGTAGACTATCTCATGTGGGTTGTATTGGAGACAATTACTGTAAAAACGGGACAAATGTTTTCAACGCTCAGCGATAGTGCAGAAATCATCGCGAATGTTTTTTCCCCACAACGATTGGATTAGTGTGGAACCGTGAGATAATTATTTGTTCTAGTGTTTGCATTACAATGGAATATTCCACAATAACTCATTCTTACGGTCGTTTTGCCCATAAAACTACCGTTGAAACCTGCTCTGAAAACATGCAAAGTTATATTATGTGTGCTTGAATCAAGTTGACAAAGATATCGCCAAATATCGGCATCTCGAAAGTGCGGCAAAAATATGCATATTCGAATAAAGGCGTAGCATAACATGTGAGATTTCTGATTCATTAATTATTGTATGTGATTTTGTGGCTTAGTGGAAATTGGAAAAATATAATATGTAATGTGAATTCAAGGATTAGATGTTTCAATTTTCTTTAATATTAAAATGAAACATGCAAGTTGTATACAACAAACGACCCTTCGTAAGTGCGCCCGTGTGTGTGTGTGTGTGTGTGTGTGTGTGTGTGTGTGTGTGTGTGTGTGTGTGTGTGTGTGTGTGTGTGTGTGTGTGTGTGTGTGTGTGTGTGTGTGTGTGTGTGTGTGGTGTGTGTGCGTGTGTACGTGTTTGACATTTTCATATAAATGAAGGAGATGTATAGTGACTATACATGTTGGTGGCGTTCGCGGCATTCGACACAAAATCGAATATTCGTACGTCATTTCACCGTTGCCATTCCAGCTAACAGCGCTACTAATTATTGACAGAATTATTGATCTAATGCACAATCATTAATTTGGAGGCAGTCGAGTACAAAACGATCTAGTATAGTTGAGAACTCATCATGTGCGATTGTACCGACAATTGCGAACTGTGTGTACGACCACGGCTTTCAACATCGTACACAATCACAGCAGCGCAGGTAAATAATCGGACTCACCGTCGAGCGATTCCGGGTTCGAATCCTCCTAACTAATTTTAGATATTAACATTAATGGCAAAACCTATTATATGGCCTCGACATTGCCACGAGTTTTATAAACGCTTAAACACACTCGCATCATCCCATTGATGATAAGAAATTGCGGTCACACTGCTGCGAAAACGCACGCACGTACACACGCATGCACGTACACACGCAGTGGCTCAGTTAATCTGTTTGAACCCGGGTTCGAATCTTGTGCAGCTTTGCCGAATCTTGTACAAGTTCGACTACTCTTCATTGCTGAAGGAGTATCTGAATATAGACAGTGGTGATAGATGTATAGGAATAGTCTGCGTGCATTAAATGCCGCGTGCCTGGACAAGTCGGCCGTAAACTGGTGCATCTTCTGTAGACCTGCCTCGTGTCAGATAGGATACGAATTTGCAATATAGCCTTTTCTGGCCTTAACATTCACACGACTTTTGTTTAATCTCACACGCTCACCCACTTACAACGTCCATTAGCACTGGTCTCCAGCCGCTGCTGAAAGTAATATTTCCAAAAAGACATGTCTCTTTGTATAAAGGTAGTGCAAGTATGGAATTCTCTATGCGATGATTTAAAAATAGTTAATACTGTTGCTGCATTTAAACGTAAATGCAAGAATCTTTTATTTAAGAAATATCTACTTGTGGACCATCTCTCTTAACTATATTGTATGGCAAGATGTTTACTTATGTTATACTTTGTATTTGATTTTGTAATCAGTATTTAAATAAATATTATGGGTCAGGGGTAAATTGGCAAAAAGTCATTGACTTCAAATGTGTCCCTTTCAAACGTTGTATATTGTAGCTAAATGTACCTGTTTGTATTGTATTTATTGTTGTTAACAACGTTCTGAGTACAATGTTCTGAATAAACTTAAATATATATATATATATTGTTCAAAAAAACATATTTGTTTGAAATTGCTTCCCCCCATAAATTATCCGCGGTTCCATGCTCCAATGACAACTTTTGTCTGTCCCCACGTATGACTAGCCAAATGATTTTGTTTGTTGCGCCTCTGAGCTTAAATTTTTTAAGAATATAGATGCTATAGAAGTTTACAATTATTATTATAAAATTACCTTTATTTTTGGTTCTGCGCCACGACATTCACACGACTTGTTTAAATCTAACACACCCGCGCACACTCGCATCATCACGTCGGCCTAGGTCCACAGTTGCTGTCGAAAAGGAAATTTCAACAAAGACATAATGTACTCCAACGATACAGGCGACCCTCGCAGGCGTTCGTCTGGGCGACCTTGCGAGGCGACATTATGATGACGACACAGACACTGTGACGTCACCATGACGCGGTCGACCCGTCAAATCTCGTGTAGTTCGGCCCCTCCTCCAGTAAATCGGAAATCACGGTTAAAACAAAATTGACAACACATACATACACTCACACACACTCACACACACACATATATATATATATATATATATATAAACACACAAAAAAACCCACATAAACACACACAAACATACATTAACGTACACACACGCACGCATGCGCACGCACACACACAAAATGACATACACACGAACACATACAAAGTACACATAACCGCGCGCACGCACACAGACACATTAGGTAACCAATTACTGATGCACTTGATGATGTGTAATTTGGTATACGACATGATTTAATCGGTCTGATTCCTCGCACTGTCGTCGTAATAACGAACCCGTGTTGTGTCATGTTTAATTCTGATCGCCCTACGATCACTGTAACTGAAAGTAGCTTACTGCTTTTTCTCAGGAAGGCGTACCTTAATAATACGCTATAAAACCACAAATGTTGAAACAAAACAGTACGGCAATAAAATCACACACCGAACATCATAACAATGGCTAGACAAAATTGTGACAAATATAATACAGAACACTGGCCGCAAACACTGCATTATTATGTATGTGGCTGGACTATCAACAGCTACCAATGGCCACTATTAATACAACATATTACACACTGTACACATGAAACGATCTTACAATGCTAAGTATTACCAAACATGCACGGTGCTGTCATGAAGCCGTTTAACGAACATACACCATACATTTGTAACTTAACAGAAACAGTTACTATCTCCTCACTGTTGCCAACTCGGCATCAACAGTACTCAAACAACAGGTGACTCAACATCACAAAGAAGTAGCTGTGTTGCACACTGCTGTCCACATTTCAACGATACCCTCTGTATTCCAAAGAAATCCACAACATAGTAACTCGGTTCAGTTTGTTAAGGAGTCACACAGGTATTCGTGTTGGGGAGATACTCCAGTCATACCACTGCCCATGATGCGACGTTGGCACAACCGTGTGTTTAATTACACATCAAATCTACACGTGAGTCGGTCGTTACAGTTTCTGGTAATTAATGGCGTCGACGGAATCAGACAGCATCAGTCTGCCGGGATGGTGAACTAAGTCAACAAGGTAGCACCGAGGCGGAAACTTGAGTCCTTCCTGTAAACATAAAAGGTTTAATATTCAGGCTCTTATAACAACGGATAAATAAATTGGGATAATGTAAGATTCATACCAGATTGCTAACTATTTATTCTTATCAAGGTTAGAAGATTACTAGCAAAGAAAATATGTTATCGTAAATAAATTAACGAAAAATTACACTATGGGGAAACCAAGAACAAACAACGGTGTGTGTGTTCAGTGCAACTGTCAATATCTAGTGCACTCACGTATGGACTTTTAAACCCTAAACGCATATTTTTGTTTGTAGAAGAAAATGTCCTCAGCAAAATGTTGGCACAACGCAGCACAAAACGCGGGCTTGGAAAAGCGACGCGATTATTAGGAAGATAAAAGCACGGACCGTTGATGTTTCGTCCTCGTTGTATTGCAGCATCACTTCGTTCCAGGCTCGATTGTATTCGCCCCTCACCAAGGTGCAGCTGACTGCAATGCGGTCCGCCAGCGTCTACAACAAGTCACAACTTCTGGGACGTGTTCTTTTGCCTTGTACATATATAAACGTAGTCATATCATAGCAAAGTGGTGTGATTTGCGCAATCATGCAAGATGGCTTGCCTTAGTGGCATGGCAATTCCATTCATTACACAGAAAGGGAAAAGAACGAACTTGGCGTCTACACAGGACTGCAACACGACGCGACGCGACGCGACGCGACGCGACGCGACACGACACGACACGACTCGACTGTTTATTAATATATTATTTCTGTCTGTACAGTAATAGAGCCCGTTAAATATTTTGGTAAAAACAAAAAAATTAAACAAATTCATACATTGCAAACTTGGATATCAGAAGCTACTGCTGTCAACAGCAAAACAAAACAAAGGGTTCCTAGTTGGTCATTTAACCTGCCAGAACATCATCTCAAAACGGCCATGCAAAGAACTGTAGTGGACAAGAGATGGGAGCGAGATGCAGGAAAAACAACTCGACAACATAATGGAGTTGTCCAATGTATAGCAGTCGACCCTGCTGTCCAATGCAGACGGCTGTTGCCGACTGACAATAGAGCTGAGTGCCCAACGATCATCCCAGCCAAATGGTTAGAGCATAAGTACAGTTACATATTTAAAATGATGTTTCTATCTGACACATTTTGTTAGGATAAATCGTAAATAGTATAGAACATTTAAAACAGTCTTGAGTGAAGAGGTTTGTCGAATGTTTTATTTGTTTCGAATAAGTGATATTTTTACTTAACCTAGAAGTAGTCTTCCGAGGAAGACTGCTGAAAGCAACTGAACAGTGATGGAGAAAATGGTAAACAGACGGTGAACTACGTAAAAATATCATTCGTTCAAAGCAGTCATTTGAATATACCTTAAAGAGAAGAGCACGGTGGCAGTGGATACCAGCTCGAATCTTTCCTATGTTGATGACGTTAGGACTTGCAGTCAAACTTGAGCTGACTCATTGGTAGTTCCCATGAGAAGTTCGATATTTGGCCACGGTCAATTGGGCCACCCATCTTGAGGGCAACAAATCTAAACAAAGGCAATTGCGGCAAGACAATTAGTTAGTTAACCGTGAAAGCATAGCTTCTATTTATGTTGAAATGGCGTAACATTCAGTGTTAAACAAAAAAATATAAATATACAACTGTAATTCTACATGAGTGTATACGTTTACACTGTATATGTGTGATTGTGTTTGTGTGTGTGTGCATGTGAGTGTGTGTGTGTGTGTGTGTGTGTGTGTGTGCACGTGGTGTGCATGCTTATATGCATGCACAATTTAAATAGTTAAATTTGTATTTCATGTTGGAATCCAACAAACTCGTGATAGTGTCTCACACCGCAGATGGACTCAGCAGGTTTTTATTAAAAAAATTATAATAATTCTTTTTAAACAAAAATAATCATCAAGATGTATTTTCCACCTTGAAGATACTATACAAACAATTGTTTCCATAACATAAACAATCACAAAGTCAACACCACAGTTACACCTACGTCACACTGGAGACTGTTGTTATTTTGTTTCACCAAAGTTACAGCACATTCCTCGTTTCACTTACTGTGCCAGAGCCACGACCTGATCCTTGCTCGTAGGCAGAGGCATGATCTTCTCCTCGACGTCCTCCAAGTACTTGAAGAGAGTGAGATCGCCTGGAGGGAAGTACGGCTCTGGCATCCCCGTGACTACCGCGGCATTCGCGCTGTCTCCTGCCTGACTTCCCGCGTCGTCGTCTTTCATCTTGTCTTCTTTCTCCTTCTGCGTCACGCGAGACTTCCTGTCGAAACAAAACTGTAAGTTAGTTGAGTCATATTTAAACGAAGTTACCCTGACTCGTGTTTTCTGTTTTCAATTATTTCTTTAAAACAATACCTGTGATTCTATCTTAGCAGATAAATAACGTCAGGGTTTAATTTGATACTGGATAAATAACATTAATTTTTAAATAATAGTATGACACATAAAAACCCATCGAGCAAGAATGTTTTAGCAATGTGTATTATTATTTCAATTAACAAAAGCTGGATATTCTTACAACATAATTGTTAGATGTATTGCTATGACATTGTTACATATATTTAAGTAAAACCAGTATCTATTTGTATTACTTTGCATATCCGGTGTATACGTGAGTGAATACCATTTCATTAAAAATCTACTGAAAAACCAGTTAACAATGACTACAGAGTGTCCAGAACGTCAGTTTGCTTCATAATTTTCATTGACCTTGTTTACTGCTTTCGTGTGTGGTTTTTATCTTTCACATAACTGAACTACACATACAACTTCTAAAATTATTCCTCTATATAAAACCAACACTAAATTGGTCAACATATTAACATAAATTAATATTTAAAAAATCATACATTCAGTATTACAGCATAAACATACAAGTATACAGTATTATCATATTAAATGTAATATGCTATATTAATTAAAACAGAAATATAAATAAATATGAACGAGAACATGTGAACAACGTTAACGACATATTGTGAGGAGTACGTATGAACTATGTACATGGAATGCTAAGTGTGAACATTAACACTGATCATTACAAGAGAACAGAAATACCAAACTTTATACACTGTATATGAAATATTCATCACAGTACAATACACGTACATTATGTTATTATTATACAATAACTACATCATGTGAAGACGGAAGACAACTGATTAATACACAAACAAAACATCGAAGAGAACATCGAGTCTTCATTTGTTCGAACACATTAATGTACAGTTATGATACAAGGGATCCTGTTGTCTAATGTAATGTAACGTATCAGTATATATTCTGCCTAAGGCTCTCCAAATATAAAACAACAAAGTTGATCTTTTTGCTATGGTTATCATTGCCTGGAGACTGTATGGAGATTCCTTCAAAAGTTTGTGAGTAGACTATGAAGTTTTAAAACGAAATTACCATCGATTTAACAACATCAAAACTCCAGTCACACATCACCTCTGGCATTTAACTTGTTTCACTCATAAATTGTAAGGCCTTTCTCTTGTTAAATGTTTGTACAACACACTTTGTACGACGAATACAACAGTGTTGGGTTAGTGTAATTAAACAAAACTGGATGACAAATTAAACATTCATATAATTTATAAAAGTAGTTGCTACTTATTTTCCGATGAAGAATCTTCCTTTGAGCCACCACTGAAAGACAATAGTGCTCCAGACATACAGACGGTTGTCAAATCATCAATATAAGTTGCGCCAGTTGAATTTCAATGCTCAATGTGCATTACGAAAGTTAACATTACAATTACAGGATGTACACGTACGGTAAGATATTCATATAAGAAACTGCATTTCATACACGTATACGTGTGTACGTGAGTATATGTGTGTACGTGTGTGTACGTGCATGTGCGTGTGTGTTATATGTGCAGATACAGTTCTGAATCCGTGTGTGCGATATTTTGCGTGCATGTATGTATTGACGTTCAGCGTGAAAACATTAGTCTTATATTGCCAACGTGAAATTATATATTTGCTTCAGTTCCGTTACTGGATGTAAAGAAAATACATTCAACAACTGTAATAAAAAACTTACGCTTTGTCTTTACTCGTGCGAGATGTGCGGCCACTGAACGAAGATTTGGAGGTTTTTTCGACAACTTCAGCGTCAGAATGTGATTGGCCAGGTGGATTTCTATAACAAACACAAAACGTTGGTTTCTACAAATAGCTAGGTAATAACATGTATTTCATTTCAATAAACAAGGATATATGTTTGTTACATATGCATACGTTTGTGTTAATGATTTTAGCTTGTTGCCCTATAAGCGTGACTTCCTACGGCTGTCATCACATATGCTGCTATGCATGCGTGCAACATTATCATTTATCCATCGCCAAACATATACACAACTTTGTTTCATGCATTAACCGTGAGAGGAGTTGTAAAATAAAAAAAACCTTTTAAAAATACAAATCATTACAACCAGCCCAAACCGTGCAAATTACGGTATAATATCCAGAAAACAATAATTATACAGTTAATGTAACAATTGGTGTGCAAGTGATATTTGTATCACTACCTGCAGGATTTAGAAAAAGATCTTCTGGTGAATGCTTCATAAGATAAAGGTTTCCTTGTTTTTTATGAAATGTGCACTTGTTACCAGAAAGGGCATTCACAAAATCATCAAGGTATATATATGTCCACCAAATCTTTTGACAAGTAACATTTCTGTATGTCGTCTCCTAACATTTTAAATCGTGCTTTAACCGAGTACTTCAAAAAACGATTCTACGTATGCTTCTTAAATTTTATACGACGTTTTTGTTTGTTCATAATTTCTGCTCTTTCAAAGATTTCCAATATAAAACTGAATAAAAATACCCACACTGCACTGCAACGGATCCAATCCACTACCATCAAAGTGTTGTTTAGCATTTTTTATAATGTCTCACTCACTCAGGTTTGGCATTGTTCAAGATGACAGGTCGCTTCTGGTTGATTTCTTGCCTGCCGTAGTCATCCGAGGGCCACAAACCCCACCCCCTCCTTCAGTGGTCCGGCATCAAAGAACCCATCCGTGATGATGTCACACACCCCTGGGATGATCATTAAGCATGTATTTGTGCTTTCTTAAATGTAATGTCACAATAGTTATACATTTATACTTTACTTTTGTATGGTTATCTCATCAATCCTGATGTGGTTGGTTTTCAGAATTCTCCTTATATTTGGTGGAGGGCGTCCACTAAAATTCACATTATACGGTACAATGGGGCATATTTCCCCTGATATAGACATCATACTTATAGATCTAGAAGGGACCATCCAACAATATGTAACTTCTCTTCTGAAAGACGCAGGAAACGTTGCCCATATTTCTAAACAGTGGTCTGGAGTAGTATTTGAACACCGACAGTCCCGTGCTCTACTGCTCTACAATCTCTCCCTATAATTGGGTTTCTAGCCCATGGACAGGGAACATCCACTTTATAATAACAGAGACAGCCTTGAAATATGTGTACCAGTCTGCCTGTTTTATGTATCCTTTGAAATAAAGTATTGTATATGTCCCTACATTGTACAGTGAGACTCCAAGTTGTATTTAATTTCTTTCAATGATTTAGGATTTTACGAGGATACTGCCGCTAACAAAATAATGAATATAATGACTGTGAGACCAACGCTCTAACCAATATGCGACCTTGCGCTACTAATTACACATATACAATTACATAATAAAGAGACAACAGGGACGCAATGTTACCTAAGCGACCGGTGATGGCGTACTTGGCCGAGAGGTTGCTGTCCATTAGTTTTGCTATGGCCATTTGAGTGAAGGCATTCTTGCGTGTGCTGGACAGCTGAATCTCCAGAAGTAGGTCAAGGCCACTGAAACACATAAAAACAACGTAGTCTAGACAAATCTTCTTTCACTACTTGCAATCTGGGCTTTCCCCTTACAACAATCTAAATAAAAATGTACATATTGTCAAAAGCATTGAGCTACGGGTCAATGTTGAAATTAGTGCTGGTTTTGTACCAGTTTGTCAGAGTCAGAAATCATCTAGAAGAGGATGTTTATAACAAAAGTATAATTAGTTGCTCTAAACATTATCGTCAGATAATTCCTACTTACCCATATCGACCTATCTCTATGGCCGTGGGTTCGTCCGATGCTGCGATACTGAGTGCCCATGATGCACTGCGGCGGACATCATCTGTCCCAGAATTCAACAGTTTCACCAAGGGCTCTACGCCATTGTTCTCTCTCAGCTGTAACAGAAGCCAAATAAAATATTCCCTGCCGCATTTTACGGTTGGTTCAACATTTACAAAAAAGTTCAATCAAAGGTTTTGAAGTTAGCATTGGTTCAACTCCTGTCACATAAATAAGTTTTTTATTTTTACCAATAAAAGTTGCAGTTAGGATCATGTATTTCACTTACAAAATGGTGTGTGCATTTGTGGCAATTTATCTCCCCCTCCCCCGGATATTATGATAAAAACCAAAATCAAAATCTTTAATATATTTTATGATTGCTGCAAAATTATGCAACCACCCTTTACTGTGTGCACAATGATGTGTGTGTGTGTGTGTGTGTGTGTGTGTGTGTGTGTGTGTGTGTGTGTGTGTGTGTGTGTGTGTGTGTGTGTGTGTGTGTGTGTGTGTGTGTGTGTGTGTGTGTGTGTGTGTGGGGGTGCGTGTGCGTGTGCGTGTGCGTGTGCGTGTGCGTGTGGTGTGTGTGTGTGCGTGTGCATGTGTGAATGCATGCATGCATATATGTATGTATGCATGTATGTACGCATGTATGCATGCATGCAACACAAGCATGCATGCATATAATGCATGCATATAAAGCCAGATAATGTTATCATTTTAAAACTTTGCCTTATTTTTTTGTCCCAAAGATATACTTCAGAGGTGGAAATTTCAGCATAAATACATGACAACATGCATGCACACACCACGTGTTCCGCATCTACTTCTGATGGCTTGAAAGCGAGTTTGCATTGTCACATGATAGATTGTGTAAAACATGAAATACACATTGCTTTAAAGACACTGTCTATTTAAAATGTGACACTTACTATTTCCCGTGCTGCCGCATCACAGACGAACCCTCCTACCGCCAGTGCTGCTTTACTCTGCAACACTGTGTTACTGAAAACAGTCGCATCAGAAATTTTACAAAAAGTAATAGCTTTATACAGTTTAAAGTGTTTCAGTTAATCCTGTGACAGTTTGTTCTTTCTCCGACATCATCTTGTCTTCTCAGTTAAAACTTTAGCCATAAGCCATAGCTATTGCATTAAACTGGTGACATGTACACAGCCACCATCACTTACAGAAAAAAAGCATGACGGTGTATCAGTGAACGAAATATTTGATTTTATTATGTCTATCAAGATTCATTTTGTTTTACGTAGTAGTTTCCTTGAAAGGTCAATGTGTGCTACACAAAATTACAAAATGTATAATACAAAAACGTGCACAAAAACACACACAAACATACATAGACAGATGCACACACACACACACACACATACACACACACACATACATACACACACACACACACAAACAAACAAACAAACAAACACAAACATACACACACACAAACATACACAGACACACAAACATTCACACACACAAACATAAATTATATACACAGACATGCATATATACACGCACACACATACGCACACACACACACACACGCATGCACAAACATGTAAATGAAAACACATAACACAATGACGGAAGTAATACATTTTTATGTAATTAATCAAAACCACGAGTAAGCAAGACAATGACTTACTTGGATCTGAGCGGTTCAATGAGAGCAATCACCACGCCACATCTGATCATCTCAGACCTCATGTTCTCGTCACGCGTCAAGTTAGTGAGGACGACTGCTGCATACGCTGCGGCCAACTCTCGGGTGTCAGCCAGCATCAGGATGAGTGGCTCTACACCGTGCAGGCGGATCACCTCTCTGTAAGTCAGCAACAACTACAGTAATAGGACATGCTCTTCCCGTATGCAATTACTACTGCAAACGCAGAGTAATTCATGTCAGTTTCGCTTGTGCCATTCCACATATGTACAGTTTTACATATAATACATCTGATAAATAAATAAAATATAAAAATAAAATAGCATGATTGAAATATCCACATGACATAAACATGAAAATACAAATAAATGCCACTCATATGCTACCATTGCAGTGTTATGTTTTTTTCCCATTTCCATTCACGATCCCATCCCCGATGACTCAAACGAACTATGTGTTCTTTCACCTAACGGAACTGTCAGAGCAAAAACTTCCGTTGCAAGTTTTATAGGTTTCCAACCAACAAAAACACATCTAGAAGATGGGAATTATTATGCAGATAAATTATTATTTTCAAGTTGTTTGCGTATTGCAGGAATTTTGACTTTGAATATGCTTGTAGAGAACAATGTGTGGAACCAGTTTGTGCTCGATCTCATTAAGTTTCAATCACAAGGAACCAGAAATGAGAATCACTTGCATGCCCGATCATTACATACCATTACCCCATAAGAATTATTTTGTGTTTTCAAGGAATAAAGTAATAATAAAATGCTGCTAAAATATATAAATGGCCGTAGAAAGGAGTGATCAGAACATTGGTTTTGAGTACTTGTTAATGTTCTAGTCCTGTGATCAGTTTTGTGAGGAGCAGCTAAGACAGCATTGGCCTCTTTTAGTATACCATCTGTCTTGTAACTCGAAGAGACACCAGGAGCAGTGCCCAAGACCCAGCACACTGATATCGCACCAACGTACCCAGCATTGAACGAGTTGTTTGCTGTGAGATTGGCGAGAGCCATGGCAGAAGCTTCACGTACGTCTCCACTGTCATTCTTCAACATCTTAATTAGAGGCTCCAAGCCATCTACAAAACCAAAGTGTATTTTTATGCCACAGCAACATTGTTTCCCGCGGCTGACTCTTATAACAACAACCTCCATTTTGCTCTCACGGGGAGTCAATTGTCTACAGCTTATCAACTGCTCATTTTTAGAAAAACGTAAATGTAGTTTTGGCTAAACTACATCCATAGGATCACATATTTTAACAACCTTACTTCCGACACAGTTTTAGTCCCATTCCATTGTAATCTTTTCATCTAATCCACGATCTTCTTACAACATAGCCTCCATGTTCGAATATAATGTCTAATTGCTACAGAAAAAAAAAAATTACTACACAAAATTAAAAAGTGACAAATATGTTTCCCATCCAACATAGCAATATTTGAGAATATCACATAATTATTTTATAAGTGAAATGACACAGTTTAGAATATAACATAGTAAACATATTAAGTGAAATGACACAGATATTCAATCAGCGTAGTGAAACACCTAATTAGTGCCACTCACCCCACCGGCCAATCGACTCGCAGCTTGCCATGTTGAGCGCCATCACACCGAGGCCATGCGCTGCTGCCACCTGGACATTGACGTCGTCATGTCCGAGCAGGAAGATCAACATTTTCTCCACTTCCTGCTCGTGCAACAGCTTCCGATTGTCCGCTACAACGGTGCGTTCAACATCGATTTTACATTTTATTTAACATCTAAGCAAATTGAGACATCCAAAAATGAAGAAAAATTTTATTTAACATTTTTGTAATTTTATTTATATTTACGTCTGACATGTTTATTTTATTCTGCTATTTAAATGTTTTATTTAACACATGGTATTAAAAAGTATACAGGGAAGTTGCATGTTCATATTTAACATTACATAGGTAGGTTGTATATTCATGTTTATCATCAATTATTTTATACAACATAACGAATATGTTATAACCGACTTACTGCTAAAATATGATACAACATATTGGATACCGACTGCTAAAGTGTATTTTAATGAACGTGTTTTATCAACATTTAAGTGTTTCACAAACAAACAGTTTGATAATATAGCAGCATGCATGAATAGGTGCACAGTACACTTATAATAGACACACATACATTTTCATGTAATCTTGGACGTTTTTTATTGATTTATGTTGTAGAATATTTCACTGATGAAATGTTACAAACATACCGTGTAAAACCACATATCTAGCCCATGTAAGTAGTCTAGAAATTAGGTCATCAACAATGATCATTTAATCTGCTTGTCAATATGGTCGTTTAACCTCACCATTCTTGGCGGCCCGAGCTATGGCCCTAGAAGCGTGTTCCTTCACTTCTGGGAGTGTTGGGACAATCATCTCTGATGAGTCTCCCTTCAGACGCTTATCATCTGTCAGAAAACATCCTCATCAAGAATTTTCTCAGTAGTGACATGGAAATCTATGTATAGTTATTTAACGAAAACTCACAATTCTTAATGTGTTTTTGTTGTCAAAATAAGTAACAGCCAATAAATATGTATTGCCAGACTTACCATTTGAAGACAAAACAACCACATTTTTATGATTTTACTTCTCTTAAGGTCATTTTCTTATTCCTGAAATGCATAAATTTGCCACACATAATACTAATTACTGGAAATAGGCTATTAATTAAACGAATGTGTATATAAAACTTATAATTTCTTTATAAAATTAATCTTTAAATTATTTTTAAATTTTTTATATACAACTAACATTGACTAATAACATATGTAACATATATGTAAATAGCCAAGCAAATGTCAAAATATAATTGCTTTTAAAACGAAACACTAATCTAATCCTACGCACTATGATACATCTAACAGAACTGTTTTGCTACTTAATTTGTAAAATGATGCTACCACTCAACCTACAGAACTATTTCACAACTTAATCAAACAGTCTAATAAAAATGGCAAATGACGTTCTAAAAACGAATATGTCACACTTTGAACAGTCCTGCCACTGAAAGACGAACACAATACAAACATTGCACAATGCGATACTATGTCACTAGTCTGAAAAATGTCAGCAAAATACAAAAATCAACCTAGAATCTTGGAACTAACTTGAAGACATGCCAGCTAGTGTCTAAGGCTGCAGAAGCATGCTGGGGGAGGGGTGGGGTCACACCCACAAACCCGAAACGGGGCTCTCCGCCATGCTCTCTGCTAAGGATCCTGCGGCTGAAGGTATGGCCATGAGACGGTCATTTGCTGGCATGGTCAATTGGCCAATGCCCGCCCGTGTCTTGGTTCTTGCCCCTGTCTGCCCAGTTCTTCGCCCCATGCTAGTTTGCAGCTGTTGTCGCCCCACGCTGCTCTGTCGCCCTGTCGCTGTGGTCCCACCGGCTCTGGCCTGTGGGTCTTTACCATTTGGGGGCGAAGCAGCCACTGTGCTTACCCGCCCTAACCGACTCTTGCTCATACTCGACGAGTTGGCTGCATATCCAGGTGAGAAAGTTTATGGGTATTGCAACATGGTACACACACTACACAGGTGACATCTTAAAGATCACGGCAGTTGTTGTGTCCTGACCTTCCTCAACAAGTAACCTTTTTTGAATGTTAATATTCATGTTACTTTGAGTCTAATTTCACATGGGTGTAGCATAAGAATTATTTACCATATCTGACAGGTTAAATAACAATACTCTTCTTCTGCAGATTTATAGGCAAACAAGAAAATGCAATCAGAACTGGGTTGTTGCTGCTGGTGGAACTGCAATCAAGTACAAGATGGCCGCCATAGTGAAAAGTAAAGCTTGTATGTTACAGTGCCATCAAGTGTTTCTAAACGCAGACAAGGAACATGGTCACTGCTTATGTGACTACAAAACATCACACATATTCTTCCTGGAGACAACAAGAGGATGGTTAGAACAAAAATATGGCAATTTTTGTATACTCGTGTGCTCCGCCATTGTAAACTCTCAATATACATAGCACTGAGAAGTTCTGTTAGGTGCACACACTATATACATTTGTGCATACAATATGTACACTTATGCATAAATTATGTACTTTTATGCATACAATATGTACATTTGTGAATACAGTATGTATGTTTGTGCATATCCCTCTTCTGACACCGCACGTGCAAATATACATAGCAATAAACACTCAGTTAATGACATAACAAAACTACCAGTGTGTGTGTGTGTGTGTGTGTGTGTGTGTGTGTGTGTGTGTGTGTGTGTGTGTGTGTGTGTGTGTGTGTGTGTGTGTGTGTGTTGTGTGTTGTGTGTGTGTTGTGTGTGTCTGTGTGTGTGTGTGTGTGTGTGTGTGTGTGCGCGCGTGCGCGCATGTTAAGAATTTCCTCCCAGATATAGTACCTTCCAATTTGGCTGTCAAACTTTCAGTGATATGTCGACAATTCCTTAGACAAAATATAATGCTTTCAAAATACCCCCATGAGAACGCTTCAGTTAAGGGTTTGTATACGTTAGATGAACGTTAAACAAGTATTCTAGACACCACACATTTCCAGGGAGTAGATGATTATTTTGGTAACTTGCAAAAAATACTGAAAATCATGCTTTTAAAACTGTCAAAAAATTTACATCACATCTATTAAATGTCAGAAATGTGTCCCTGTGTAATTTAGGATACCCTCTTCAGCATCTGTGTATATGTAGCACCATCAAGAAGATTATAGTTATTTAACACACATACAAACACACAAATACTATTGCTTATTCTAAAACAAACTTACTAAAAAGCTTTAGAACACTTTTAATACACCGCCCTAACTATCTATGACACATCTGCACAATAAAACATTTCATATAAAGCAAGCCAGTTGTATTAACTTCAGAAGCTGGACAAAGGTGCATTTTGCAGATCCTATTATCCTAGAAGAAACCTATTTTTCTCAATTTATTTACAAAGTATTTAAAATCTCAAAAATTTTGTATTTCCATTTCTTCATCAAAAACACTCAAAATAATTTCCAATATTTACTATGTCGTCAATTTTAAGAATATTTGCTATATTGTGTAAATCATCTATGTAGTCAAGGAAAAGGATGAAATGTTTTCATAAATACTGCAAAAATAGGTTTCTGTTGGCAAAAATCTCAATCAAAGGTGGATGTACCATAGAAATGTGCTCAAATGTTAGTTGAGGCTATTCTGCAGCGTTAGTCTTTTTGCATTTCATAAAAATATATTCTAATGACATACACTTACTAGGTTTTGGCGTGCCCCTCAAACTGTCTGCCAATCATATTCCCAAAAAGAATATTACAGCCATAGTGTTTGGATTAGCGTAAACCTTCTTGTACACATAGAGAAAATAGTTCTCAAAGTAATCAACAATTGTTCCTTTCAGCAGAAAATGTCCTATTAACAATTATGTCAACAAGTTTAAAAGACGAAATACAACATTCAAAGCACTACGGTAGAATTCTGAATACAGTAGAAAACAAGTGAGGTTTACAGTGGATTCTAGATTACAGTTTTGTTGGTATATACTACAATGTGTGTTTGGGGGTCTTTCATAATTGTCAAAATTTTCATAAGCATAAAAAGTACTCTTTTTCTTGACTCCTGCAAAGAGTAGACTAAAATGTTTGATGATTGTTGTGACTAATACATACTAACACTTGCAAATAGTCTACAAGAGTTTCTTAAGTGAACAGAAGCTTGAGACCCTTCCCCCTAGGTTTATGGTTTGTTCGCTTTTGAAAATGTTGATAATTATGGACAACCTCTTATATAACAACTATTACAGAATATTGAATAATTAATTGAATATTCAGTTTCTAGATAACACAATGTAAGACAAAGCAGCCGTCACTCTGTGGTAACCTGTTGCAGCCAGTCTACGCAAGAACTGTCAACCTGATGGTGGAATCCAAAAGAGGAAACCACAGCAATGAGAAAGAGGACATTCATAAGTGACAACAAATGGAAATGCGAGAAGATCATGCTGAGTATGAAACGGCGAAGAAAGAAGCAAAGATCTCAGTAGCAGTGGAAAGTGTGAGACCAGTATGAGAGACCTGAGACCCGATAACCATAGATTGGCGAGATCTAGAGACCAGTTGACCAAAGATAACCACCAGAGTACTTTGTCAAAGCAAAGAACAGTACCATACTTTTGACACCAGAGGACATATCATGCAATGGGCAGCGTTTTCCAGAGACCTACTAACCGAGTAAGGACCACATACCAACCACAGAGACATCCACCGACCCAAGACCCACTGTAGGAAGTAACAAATGGAGAGATAGAAGACAGCTGAGAATACTGAAGACCACTACGACCTGCGAACCAGACAGAATACCTACTGAGGCACTCAAACAAATTGTCAGCTGGGTCGAGGCTCAACTGATCAAAATCTTCATTAATATGCAAAGCAGCAGTATGCCAGACGTTTGAAGACTGAACATTCTCATCACTATCTACAAAGACAAAGGAGTTCACATGAACTGCAGTAACTACAGAGGAATGAAGCTGTTTAGCCATGCCATGAGACTTTGTGAATGTGTCATCAACCACAGGCTCAGAGACGCTGTGAGCATCTCAGATGGTCAGTTTGGTTGGAACCACTGATGTCATATTTGTCATCATAACCATATGTGACAAGATGAGAGAGAGCTCCTAGAGGTGGTGTCTGTTGACCTACAAAAGGCTGAAGACATGGCACCTTGTGGAGAGCTATGGAGGTGCGTGAAGAAGTGGACCATTCTGAGTGAATTCGAAGCGAGGAACAGTGGAAAAAGTGAGGTTGACTTTGGCCTCCAACAATGTTTTGTATTTAACCTATTAAGTCCTATTTCTATTCATCGTGCTTGCTGACTTGGTATCACATGCAGTGTGCTGCAGCCACGGTGAGAACAGTTCTTACAGATGACCTGATATCACAGGAAGTGTGCTGCAGCCACGGTGAGAACAGTTCTTACAGATGACCTGGCCATCAATGACACGATGGTGATTGGTGCCAAAGATAGACATCAACTGTGGAACAATGCTTTGGAGATTAATGTGGTAAAACAGAATATCTGACAATATGGGAGACCGCCGAATAAATACAACTGAACAGAGAAAACATGATGATGTTGGCACAATTAACAATGATATGGATCTATGTATGAAGGTCAAGTGGTCAAGCTGGTGGAAACAGACTAAGGTCCTTCATCCTGTACGATAAGAAGATGCCGGTAAGATTCAAATCGATAGCGTAGAAAATGAAGTCGTCATTAGACCCACCCAAACACATGGGAATGAATGTCGAGTAATGAAAACTAACAAGAGATGAGAATGCTTTGCGGTATCAATGCATCACAACTGAAATCCATCTTAGGCACGGTTCACATCCAAGATTAAGACATAAAAAGGTGTTGCACCTCCCACCAACTGATGAGGTTCCATGTAATGACCACCTGTGATGGTTCAGCCATGTGTAATGATAAGATGAGAACAAAATCGCCTGCAGAGTTCTGAGCTTGGGGCTACCTTGTGGCAGACGAGGATGCCGCCCAGGAAAGACGTGCAAACAACAGATCAAAGACATAAGGACTGTAGACATCACTGTGGACTGAGGACTAGACTGACCCTTTGTACATAGGAATAAGGCTTTCGGGGTGAGCAATCAGTTTCTAGATAGTGTCACAAGAAGAAGTTTAACTTAATCACACAGTATTCAAAGATATACAAGGTCATAATTTGTTGTGGATAATTGTATTACACTGTTAATTAATATATACATTAACTAGATTAATTAACTTATTACTAATTTGTTAACTATGTTAGCCAATATAAATTAATACAACACCAAATCACACTTGTTGTCATTGTCATAACTAACATAAATACACGCACGCCTTTAAATTTAGTATTTACGGTAATCAACAATGGCCACTCACCATCTTCTCCCTTTCCCTTCTTCCCAGTGCGGGAAGTTCCCTTCTCGACTGGTTTCTTCCCCTTCTTGTCATCTTCCTCCGGAGGAGACATATCCATAATGAAAGCGATCAATCGTTGTAGACCTCCATTCTCCTTGATAGTCTAAAAAACAAAATAAGACCCACACCTTGTGACCTTTGACCTGTGTTAGTGACCTCCATTAGGTCACACAGCATACTCTGCGCTTCAGCTAAAAATAAATGTCTGGGCCATTTTGTGGCAAATTTTCAACCTATGTTGAGTTTATTTTTTCATACACATAAGCCAAAATTAATCAAATACATTAATTTATGAACAAACATATTAAAAAATATACTATAAGGGAAATGATGAACTAGTTTCCCAAAATATTTTTCCCCCCAGTTTCAGTATTTACTAAAACCCTAGTGATGATGTTTCAGTACATCAGTATCACTTCAAAATGTTGATCTGTTGAATCCAAATAATAATTTCCAATTAAGTTCATCTGAGCTTTCGTTCAATCCATCTTTTTCTTCTACTAAACTTCAAAATGCCAATTGTGTCTCACTACAATGAAGCAAGGTTTAAATTTAAGTTAACATTCGTGACATGTATGTAAATTTTGTTTTGTACATTTTTACAGTATGTTTTGGTGGAAAAAACAGTTTCAAATAAATACAATTTTGGTTTCCCATGACATAAAAGTAGACCAAAACAAACCTCCATTGTCTCAAAATCTTCAAGACAGTTTGACAGAACGGTGACAGCATATACGTGAAGGTCGTTGAACTCTGGTCGACCAATGAACTCAATCAGTTTGTTTACGCCTTCCATCTCACGCAGCGCCACGCGATTCTCCGCTGCAAATTATGAAAAAATAATACATAATTCACTGTTTTATATCATGTATAAACACAACAGTAAACAGGAATAAAAACTGTCAAAATATTATTTTGACAATTTGCTGCCCTCCATGTGACATCCAAACAAATTGTATAATTTATTTTCACATATATGATCACATATTTACTGACATATAAAAATCAGCAGATAACCTATTTCATTAATGAACTGCTCTGTGAGAATGAATACTTTCTTATATATAATCTACAGTATTTCTTCACCAGTATAACTTTCTGCTCTTGTTTTTATCTGATATAACAAATATTGCAATCAGTATATTTTTATTCAGTATCTCATATACTTCCAATCGATATTCTCTGATTCTCCATATAGTTTGAGTTGTAAAAAAGATATTTAGTCTTGGAGTACATTTAACTGCTCTCACGTATTCTCTTTCTAGCACGTCTAAGTATCTTAAATCATTATTACACAACCTTTGGGAACATCTTACACCCCACTTGTTCATCTTCACAAGCCAGGATGATTGCACTGCGCTACAGTACCCCTGGCTGATCATCTCCGCAAACCATGCAAATGGGCAGAGTCGAACTATAAAATTACAGCTGAAGGAACAACGCAATTCCCCTCCCCCTCCTTGACGACAGCTACGACTGGTAGGAATCCCAATATAATGACCCATTCGCATCCTAAACATTGCATGTAACACGAACAGTGTGTGGCTGAAATCACACAACATTATATCACATGACCACAGGCCAACCACACTTCTTGTGAACAATTTCATTGGCCGAAGTCCAAGGTGGATATTTGCAAAAGATGTGCCAGGGTACTGAAGGTTGGCACATCACTGTTTTGGTTTGTTGCCATTTGGCTGTCGTTGTGTTAGATTTGTTGTCGTTTTGACCTGTGTCTGACCACTTAACCTTTTGACCACTGACCTTCCTGGGTGGCCAACTGAAGGGCAGAAAGGGCCAGTTGCTGGATGACCGGATACTCTGACTTCAGCAGCTCCATGATGGGCAGAAGTCCATTGAGGTCACGGATGGCCTCCTTCGTCTGGTAGTCCTGCAGGGAGGCAGTCAAAATTAAAAAAAATTTTTTTTACAATAACAGAATATATTTGATAATAAATTAGGCCTGTAATTAATAAATAAAACTATTTGAAATAACAGGATGACCTAAATATGAATGTTGCTAAAGATAAAATAAATTTGATTAAAATTTAATGCTTTTTGCCTACTGTTTTTGGGATTCTCCTGGTTTTTTTTAGAATCTCCCAGACTACCAGGATAAAAGCAAATTTCCCAGTTTTTCCCTTTGTGATTATCTTTGTATATTTTCACATACATAAGTGATAACTTGATTTTTTTATATATAATATATATATATATATATATATATATATATATATATATATATATATATATATATATATATATATATATATATATATATATATATATGTTTACTGCATATTTACTATTAGTGAATTCAATTGTGTTCTTTAATTTGGCATAATTGACATTGTCCAGAAAAAAGGACATGAAAGGTATAACTTGATACACGAAAGTATCAAACTGGCTAATACACATATAAACATATAAATAACTAGTTTTCACATAGCTGACTTTGAAGCTAGACCTTCAATAACCAAGACAGGTGAGTCCAGTTGGATAGACTTTATTACACAGGTAGGTTTTAACTGATGGCATAATTGCATAATATTTTTAAATAATGTAACTTTAATTAAAGGCAGGGTGCCAGCTCCTCTGCCCATAATTGGCAGACACTAATATGTAACTGGAAGTCTGCTGCCTAAACTGTGGGAAACATCAAAGGGTATTGCGGTTAATTCTGCTCGCCTTGGCATTATTGCCAATCAATTTTTTTTAAACTTTGAAATGTTTTGTTTTTGATTTGAACGTGTCACAGGCAGCATCTTTCATATCACAAACATTGTTCCGAGCTTAATAAAGTAGCGAAACACAAACTGACAGGCAGTAAACGTCAACGTGCATGTTGTAGTCATAAGAACGTAACACTAAAATAAAACTTAGGAACTGACACCCAGGCTTCAAGAGAGACTAAATATGAAGTTAAGTATAGACAATACTGTACCTGCAGCATGAGAGCTATGGTCTCTATAGTGTTCTTCTGTACGTCAGGGTCAGGGGAACTGAGCAGGCGAATAAGAGCTTCCAGCGTTCCCTGCTCATAGATGGCGACCTTGCTGACGAAGTCATTGGCGAGATGCGACAGACAGTAGGTGGCGTACTCGTGCACAACAACGTCCTCTGGTGGACAAACAAGAAAGCATTTATTAACTCGGTCACCGATGAAACTGATGGTATTGATAAAACGTGTGTCATGCATCTAAATAGTTGTTTTCTGCATTGAAATATTGTCTTCAAGTGTTGAATATGAATAATAATAATAATAAATAAAAGTATTTGTCTATGCCATATCTCTAGCAATAAAACCATTCAGAGGCGCATTACACTTACATGAATATACATGAACATACAAAGTACAAATACAATCGTAACACCCATTTTAAAATCATAACTAACAATATCTGTGATTTTGGAGAAACCTCTTCGCTTCTTATTTTGTACCCATCCAAAATTGGTTTTACCCATCCAAAGGATGGGTGTCTACATAAAGCTATATGGGGGGTGTAGTTGAAAGTGGACCCCCAAAGTCAACCACGCTATAAACATATCAATTCACATGGAAAAAATGTTTCTACTACACAGTATGGTTGATAATTCTGATTGTTCAGTGATAAAGTATATGCTAACTGATGGTTGCAATAACAACAAAGCAAATCTGTTAATCTGTAAATGTACCAAGCCAATGTACACTGTATTTACCTTCCGCTGCCAACAAAGCCACCACAAATGGAATCGTGTCTTCTCGTTTTCTTAGCAAACGCCTCACGTCAGCTGCAATAAAATGCAATAAACTGCATGTCATGAACAGTAGGTGATCTCTACAGATCATTGTAGAAACACCATTGAAACTTGCAAATGTCAAAATAGAAGTAAAAAATTATCTAAATCTATATATATGTGTGTGTGTATTGTGTGTTTTTTGTGTGTGTGTGTGTGTGTGTGTGTGTGTGTGTGTGTGTGTGTGTGTGTGTGTGTGTGTGTGTGTGTGTGTGTGTGTGTGTGTGTGTGTGTGTGTGTGTGTGTGTGTGTGTGTGTGTGTGTGTGTGTGTGTGTGTGTGTGTGTGTGTGTGTGTGTGTGTGTGTGTGTGTGTGTGTGTGTGTGTGTGTGTGTGTGTGTGTGTGTGTGTGTGTGTGTGTGTGTTCTTGTTGTGTGTGTGTGTGTGTGTGTGTGTGTGTGTGTGTACTTGCTAAGTTTTGTTTTATGTTGTTAAGTGACATGTGGCGTGGTCATCGCGTATCTGCCCTTACGTTGCCTATATTGTTTTATTTTTAAGACAATGTGGCCAGTGGATACAATCGCTATACATCTGCCCTATACGTCTGCCCTATACATCTACCCTATACATCTGCCCTATACATCTACCCTATACATCTGCCCTATACATCTGCCCTATACATCTGCCCTATACATCTGCCCTATACATCTGCCCTATACATCTGCCCTATTACTGCCCCATACATTGAAATGGGCCATGATACGTTGCGTCTGTGGGTTTTTTTACGTGACCGATGATTCAAAGGGCCCCCAGATAGGTTCCAGCTGTCATTTTTCTTGTGGCCATCACCTTGGGGGCCCCCAACACCCCCAAACAAGTCTCATTTGGGGGGTGTCTGTCGGGGGAATTCTATTACTGCAGTAGCATTAGAAAGGGTTTATTTCTGTTATGATAATGTCATAATTATTGTGGTAGTCTTGCAATAATATCACTAAATAGCCAACGGACAAAACAGCGGTATAAATTAAAGAAAATTAGATTAAATGTTGAAATAAATAAATGTGTTATGTAAGACAAACATAAACATTGAATTTCTCAAACTTATTAACTGAACACAATAATACTAATACAGTGGAACCCCTCACGAACGACCACCCTCATTTACGACCACCCGCTTTTTACAACCGTTTTTCCATTGACGGAATGTTACGCTGTATAAACGTTCCCTCACCAACGACCACCCGGCAGACGCGACCAACGACCATGGCAATTTGAATTTTACCCCTGACGAACGACCATCCGATAGGTGGCCAGCACATTTGTTAATCTAAATATCGCAATGAACTCTCATTAAACGCATGACTAACGCGCACAATGCCATAAAAAATCGCCTGATGACGACCATTAATTTTGGCGATGTTACTTTCTGACCGAATTATGAAAACAACATCTAATAGCCGCTAGACTTTCCTCACATATCTTATATATTTATAAACACACACTATGTTATAAAATTAAATCACTTAGATTATTGAAACAAATAAAATTCACGAAACAAACTCGCCGGCAAGACATCATGGCGGACATGGTCACCGTCGGTGGCTACGCGTAACTCTGCGATTAAATATCCATATTGTGTATGACTAAAGTATAGAAACTTGTATATGATTAAAGTTTAGAAAGTTAGGCTAAGGTTTAGGTTAGCTTAGGATAAAAACGGAATCCAGATTTAGCGACACCGCGATAAAATATCGACGTAACGCCACGGTAGGCGATGTCGAATTTAATTTAGCACAATTTAGATTTGTGAATTTTATTCTTCACAACAATTTAAATGATTTAATTTTATGACCTAGCATATGTATATATAATATGAGTTATTAAGAAGTAGTTTTTATGATTAGATCAGAAAGTAAAAGATCGTTTTGCGGCGCTGGAAAGAACAAAAAATGGCGACCGCGGTGCAATTACCCAGACGCCGTGAGGTGGCAGCACTTTTTAGCCCCTCAGACCGAATTTTTAATAAATTTTATGAGAATACTTTTTATCAGATATAATTACAAAACGATTCAAAATAAGGATACTTTTTATCAGATATTATTTAGAAAAAAACCGATTCAAAATTAAACTTATACTGAAACGTGTCACACATAAAATAAACAGAATAAATAATTTTGTTGTTGTTAATATGTTATCTCATTTTTTATTTTCTACTTTTTATTTCGTGTATTTTACTACTTAGTGGTTGTAAGCGCCCCCTAGTGTTGATGTTAGTCGTTGTAAGCGCCCCCTAGTGTTGAATGTTGCAAACCCCTCACGAGAGACCACCCCTCTTTTAAGACCACCCCATTCTGATTTGGGGGGCGGTCTTAAATGAGAGGTTCCACTGTAGTAACAATTAAATTGTTGAAATTTTCAACAATGGTAATACAGTTGTAGTAACAACTTCAATAACAGAAATAGTAACAATTTCAAAAATAGTAATGGTAAAAAAGTTCAATATGCTCAAAAATATTGTAAAACAGATGGAAAAATTAAACCGTTGAATAAGTCAAATAAGTATGACAGCAGTAAAACAATTTCTAATTTTCTTTAAAATGATAAATAAATAAAACATGCTAAAATAGGTGACATACTTTTGTCAACGAATCGGTAGATGGCGTCACACGCGCGTGTGAGGACGTCCTCCTCAGGACTACCCAGCATCAGAATGACCGTTGTCGCATTCCTGCTCTCCACCACCAGCAGGTCAAACTAAAACAGAAAATCTTGTAGAAAGTGTGACCAGCAACAGCAAAGTACTGGTAGGTACACAGTTGCATGATTGGGAAATCAAGAATTGTACCTTGCTGGATTCTAGAGATAATGAGCTTGATAGTACATATCTATCTATCTTATAATATTGCCATATTTTTTTGCATATTTATTCCAGTATTTTATAATATTATTTAATTTAACTAATGGAATAGCCGTTTCAAATCACTCAATCAAAACATGCAACATTTCTATTTCAAATTGCATTACTGACACTGATACTAAATTGTATATTGTTTCTAAACATGCTTTAGGATAAACACTTATATATTCACCCCACAAATATGTGTTAGGCTTTACTTTGTTTTGTGAAATGTACTCTATTGCCTAAACCATTGACATCTTTCCAAAAATAAGATCCAGTCAGGTCCACTATGCTCTACCCTTCATCTACTGCCAAATGAACACCATCAGAACTTTTCTGGGAAGAATTCAGCCATGCTGCATTTTACGCACAAAGACTATGGATTTCTAACACAACTGTCCGTCTCACTCGATCAGACACTCAGTGAACAGATGAATCAGCATCCCAGAATATCTCAAGTGAGAATCTGCTGTTCTACTTACTGTGCTACTGTATTTCACGATCTTAGCACTGTCATTTAAACGTCACTCTTTCTTTCGCTTATGTTTAATGTTATCCTTCTTCAAGATTAATCTTTTAAAAAATTACATAAAACCTATCAATGTGTTATTCAAGTATACATGTTTATTTTTTTCATTAGACCCAATATGTATATGGAAGACTTTACCACATCGTCAGCGGGTCCTTTGTCGTCCTTCTTCACTTTCTTCCCCATCTTTCCTGGCTGTCAAGTCTGCAAATAATCATTGAAAATTACCTACCAGCATCCTCGCACGTTAGGGGTCAATGCGGCTGATTATGTCAGCACCGACTCCTCTCTACCCCTGGCACATTCCTTTCAAAAACCAAACCAGGTGACCATACTAAAAAAAATAAACTCACATTGCCTGTGTCTATCATAGGAGACACTAAAAGCTGGTGGTCCTTCTATCTGGTGTAACCTGTAGTGGACTCACTAATTCTAGAGGATAACTCTGAAAACCAAGTTCGATAAAACTCTAGCCACAAACAGGTGACTAAAACGGAGTGATGAACTAACCATAAGAAGACAAACCATCGATGATCTGGCTACTGTGATGGATAACTGAGACCAAACAGAAACCATACTTTTTGAAACCACTCGACAAGGTGCCTCACAAGCGACTGCTGCTAAAACTGAACCAATACGGTGTTGTGCTTACATTTTCCCGTTGTCAAAAACGTTCCGGTTAACGTTTCTGCGCATGCGCAATAAATGTAAAATCATCAATGTCCAGCGAAACAACAAAGCATTTTTGGTATAAATGCCACCAGCTGTTCGTTATCTTTCCTGTGATGATTTCTGTGAAGAGTTTCTTAAAATTGTGTTCAATGCAATAAAATAAAACTTTTTTATAAATCACTGTCACGGATTATGGCGCACTAGAGTCATGTGATTTACGCTTGCTATCAAAATATGCCTCAAAACTTGTTTGCCTCATGTTAATTTACGACAAATAACTTTGCTGAGAGGTTATATACATCCTAACGAACAACCCGTAATATTTATACCATAAATGCTTTGTCTTTTCGCTGTACATTGATGATTTTACATGTATCGCGCATGCGCAGAAACGTCAACTGGAAAGTTTCTAACGCCGGAAAAATGTAAGCCCTTCAATGGCATTGAAGGTAAGACGCAAGACTGGATGAGGAACTTCCTCTGTAGTAGAACACAACAGGTACATGCCGAGGGAGAGACTTCTACTACAGGCCAGGTGATCTCCTTGGCCCAACTCTTTTCGTCATTTACATCAATGACCTATGTGACAACATCACAACAAATACTAGTGTGTTTGTTGATGACACAACACTGTGTCACACCATCCGCAGCATGGCTGACACTCACCAACTGCCACAGGACCTCAACACCTTGCAGGAGTGGGACAGGAAGTGGCAGATGAGCTTCAATGTATCAAAGTGTCACGTAGTATCCGTCACAAAGAAGCGCAAGCCTATCACAACAAATTACCTATGACACCAGGTGCTCTTGCAGAGAGTCACCAACGCCAAACACCTAGGTGTAGGACTGACCACTGACCTTCATCTGGGAAAACACATTCAGACTACCACTGCCAAGGCAAACCGAACATTTACTTTTATATACAGAAACCTTAAATGATGCCCCCCGCATGTGCATTCACATTGCTACAAACGTCTGGTCCACCGTGTGTTACTGGTCCACCGTGTGTTACTGGTCCACCGTGTGTTACTGGTCCACCGTGTGTTGGAGTACTCTGTCTGCCCACCAGCAACACCTGACAAACTCAGTCGAAGCTGTCCAGCGCTGTGCCACGAGGAGAATATACCATGACTTTAACCATCACACCAGCACCACAGAACTTGTAAACAAACTACCACTACAGACCCTCCATGAAAAAAGAACTGTCAGCAAGACAACCTATATGTACAAAATAATGAGTGGCCTTGTGGACATCACACCAACTGAGGGAACGTTGACAGCCAACACACCAGAGGACAACCCAACAAGCTCCTCTTGTCTCACTCCAGGACGAACACACACCTGCACTTATTCTACCCCTCAACCATCCGCCTATGGAACAAGATTCCAGACAGAGTGTCCTTGGGCAGCCCCACACAGCTTTCAAAACAGTTGAGGTCTGGGTCTAAAATAACACCTAGACACATTCGGGAAAAAAAATAATACAACTCTGTTTAAAAAATGTAATCAATGGTTTTAAATTAAATGGGCAAGTGCAGACTGTAGAATGTTCCTCTACGCGGTCACAGAGGTAGCCACATGAATGTGAAGAAGGAGACATCCGAAGACATTATCGGCTAGTAAATATTGCCAAGAAGACATTATCGGCTTGTAAATATTCCCAATATTTCACTGACCTACTTTTAGCAAAGGCAGATGAACTTTAGATGGAACAGTGTGAAGGAACGGCAGCCCTGGTATCACAGACACACAGTAATGTGGATGTAATGGTCATTTCATACAGTCTCAATCGCCCAGACTGAGTGACTGTGTGTGTGGCACTGTTTCCGACTCCGATCAATTCACTCGGCGTCAGATTAGAACTGTTGACCAGTCATTCAATCAATGGGGTACAATGAAATGTCACGCTATCCTGTCCAAACTTTCATTCTAGCCAATCGTTCATATAATATATTCTATGAAACTAGTGCAACAACTTAGTGTGATAACAACTGTTTTAATTAACGCATTCGCGGTTTTCTTTAAAAACTACTTACGCGCGCACCACAGCAACCACCCGAGGGACAGGTTTGTTTTGTGTAGTTGCTAGATGACACGTCTGTTTTGTTGCTCAAGGTATGATGACGTCACACGCAGAAAATAATTTCAGTGTCATTCGCTAGATGACGCCACATGAATCCAACTCCCGCTGTCGCGTCTTCGTGGATGACTTCGACTTGAGGAAAGTTTCAGCACCCTCAGAACGTTGAATGAAATTATGACATCAAAAGGCGGGGGAAAGAGGAATCTGTTTAACAAATCGGCAGCGTAAAATTGTTTTTATATGTTGAGGCATTCCGAAAACTTCGATAGGCACCGCCCTCATGATCGAGGCTCGGCAAAAAATTATTTTCAGGTTCTCCAAAACAATCAAATTGAACCAAAAATGATCCCATTCCAGTATATTCTTATTTTTTGCACACAACATTATTGCATATTCCTTCCCTAAATATTGATACGTTAATCCTATTTCCACCCTCTCACCAAATATATCGAATGATGTGAATCAATTATACTGTTTATTTGGCTTCCTGGACACTTATCAGACTACTTTGTGTGTGTGTGTGTGTGTGTGTGTGTGTGTGTGTGTGTGTGTGTGTGTGTGTGTGTGTGTGTGTGTGTGTGTGTGTGTGTGTGTGTGTGTGTGTGTGTGTGTGTGTGTGTGTGTGTGTTCAACAAAAGATACGTTTTAACTAGCATACAGCGACGTCACACGTTGCCGACGTAATTAAACACAGTGACGTCATCGCGCTTATTACGTGTTTTTATTGCGTTAACCCGGCTACCAAACTTCGACACCCTTCTTACTGTTATGGAGGAGTCGTATTATTTGTCTTGTGCGATGAATTACGAATGGAATTTCCTACGAGCCATGGCCATCTACATGAAATGCCGGCAATCCAGACAATTCAGCAGAGCTCTCAAGATAGAACTTTCCGGTGTCTCCAGCCTACAACGACTGACTCACCTGCCGTCGCCTGTGGATGCATCTTCTGAACAATTACTTCATGTTACACTTGTTTGGTAAGCCAACGAAAAACGCACGTCAGAAGACACAGGAACAATCACGCATGCATCTTCTCTCTCTATGTCAAATGGGCACAGGCCGTGACGACATAACCAATCTTCCCAGTACATCGCACGTACAGAGTCAACTCTACCATATGACTTGTATAACGTATTAAATCGTATATAAATTGTACAGCCATGGGGACAACACACTGACGGCCAATGTGTTCTGGGTAATCGGCGATCTGATTAATTAACGACACATCTTTTCTGTGACGGCGCCGCGTCTGTGAAACGACCTGCCAGACAGTCTGCGTCATATAGTCGAATTTAAAGACACATCTCTTTAAAGGGGGATGAACTGAGCTACTTTCAACACAGGGCGCTGCCATCTTGCCTAGGGCCTTTTCCGGTTTGATTGGCGTGTTGCCTACAATCCCGGAAGCCGCCAGTCGATAGGCGACGCAGCATAGCTCTCGCAAAAACGGGCCAAACGCATTAAAACAAACATAATTAAACAATTTAATGCAGTATAGCTAAAAGATATACTATGATTGTTAGTAAGCAACTTTTCACATACTTCCACGAAAGGATTCCTGCCAAAAAAGCAGGTTAGAGATGATAATTTGGGGTGTCCCCCGGGGGTTCGAAAGAGTCGTGGGCATTTAAAACGCCGATTGAAAGTAATACAAACGGACGAGCACAAAGAGACATGAACAAAAAAACATAAGTCTCGATCAAAGCCACAGGTGCATCTTTGGCCGATTTGTTTGTATATAAGTACGCAGCGACAAAGTAATTTTTGGGTGAACTGAGAGGGAAAACCGGACACGATTTCCTTTTTTGGAAGGTGAAGGGGGGTAGGAAATTACATGCCGAAACCAGCTTGTTGTTGCCAAGCCGACTCGGCACTTACGAGTACCAAGTTTATCGTTACGACTACAATTTAGTTCCACAGTTGTATTTCATCGTCTGTATAATATACGAATGTCCCTAAGCAAAGTTTAAATGTAATAAGAAATATAATGTAATAAAGTAAAAATATGTGGGACAGTTTTTTAATGTAAATAAAGAATGTTTATATAATCCAGGATTTAGGTCAACAGTTCGCGGGAGCTGTACCAGACCATGAAGGACCAACGCCGGTTGTTGGTTGCAAAAATAGCTCGAGTCTCTAGGTAAAAGTAAACTTTTTTTTTCCCGACATAGACAGTCGCCGGTGGTGGAATAACCCTTCAAGATAATGACATAAAAAAATGACAGTACGACCATGCATGCGTATGACTTTATTTTAAACAATACTCGTCGTCTTTGAAAATTTGAATGACTCGCAATTAGTCAAAACAGTAAATTTTTAAGAACTGTCAGTCATATTACAGGCATTATTTGGAATTAATTAACAGAAACAGCAAAACAAAAATTTTATGTTATTATTTAAATTAGATGTTAACTGCTTTCAATAAAACACTAGTATATAATGTAATTGATTTAACCCATAAATAAACCCGATTTAAATCATTCAAAAAAAAAACTCTGGTTTTATTAGTGCTAATTTATAAAGGGAAGATCTTATTTAGCGCAGAACCAATCCTCAGGATTGCTGAAAGGTTCCCTTTTTTTCCCCTGACAGACCTGTTCAATCAGATATACCATCTCAACTTCTCTGGGAAGCATCCAGCATATGCTAAATTAATGCGGAAAGCACTCGTACACATATCCACCACTATCTATAGCCATGCAGGTACTCATTTTTACAGCTGAGTGAACTGGAGCAATGTAGAGTGAAAAAAATTGCCCAAGGTTTTACATCACAGCAGAGAATTGGGGACATGGTGTTGACTTATGAATACTGTCTGTTGAACACAGTTTGGTTAATCTTGGCCATTCATGAGGACACTGTTTTTTGACATTATGCAAGCTGAGGATGTGCTTTTATAGCATTTATCATCGAAGCCAAGACCAGAACGACAAGTAGGAAATGGCAGAAGCAGCCATGCAGGTTAGTAAAATATTATTGCTTTATTAGGTATCATTGTTTTTTTTTGGTAACATCTGTACATGTGTGCACGCACAACTTTCTATGAAATAATGAGTATAACAACAAAAAATGCAAGAATCAATCAATTTAAAAGGTATATTGGGGTTTTTAAATTGCATAAATGACATTATCAAAACCCGTCAATTGGCAATATTCCCGGGGAAACATTTAGTATTTTAATTTAGGCAGTAGAATATTGTAAAACTTCATGTATCCCTTTGCTGTTATTGCTGTAAATATGCATGGTCAAAATATACAATACACAATCAATTTTTTACTAGTAATTTTTTTCTAAAAATAAGTCACTAGTGCCCGATATTTAAAAATTGACAGATTAATAAATTTTAAAAACCATTTTTTTTTTTATCCCCCAAAACATTATGTACCCAAATGTGGATCTCACCTTTAAGAATTTGCAGTTTTGCTTTGCAAATGACAAACAAGCACACATTTGTTTTATTTGGGGGTCAGAATAGTCTCGTGACAGCAGGTAGTAATATCACTGATCCCATGATTAAAATTAATAGTTACATGAGTGAAAAACATTTAGAACCTTACATTGGCCCATTGCCTGCATTGTTACCTGCAAGGGTTGTAAACATCATGATCAAAGTACAACAGTAGTATTTAGAATAAAGCCGACATTTGTATTTTTTGAAAATGCAAGTATGACTTTGATTATGGCCAAATAGGTGTCTCTGATTGGAACAAGGAGGACATTGATTGCACCTAACTAACTTAAACATTTTATTTCCTTATACACTGTATGTGCAAGTGGGCTTGTATAATTGGTTTACTATGTAATTTATGTGAGCTGCTTATATAGGAGTGGGTTTTGTTTGTTTGTAATGATGTCTGAATGACTGAAACATAATATTAATTAAAATATGCCAGGGAAAGGGTTTTCATATAATGGAATTCGCACAGAATGCACCATTGAAAAGGTTTTTATTTATTGAGGAATGTTTCCCCGGGTTTAACCAAACACCTGCCGCCCCCTGTCCACTTCTATTTAGACAGAGTTGACTAGTGACCCTGGCTAGCAGTAGAGACAAGCCAGCAAGCAGATACCCAATACACAAAACTGATATGGGGGTCATTTCAAGGGATCTTCTCAAAAACCAAATCACCAGTATTACTTTGTGTTTTGGGGCCCTTGAATGATGCAATAAAATACAGATTTCTTTGTGTAAAAAATGCAACAGCCATGCAAAAGTAGATTTGTTTAACAATTGTGGAAAAATAGTCTACCCCATGGGGGCCCGTGGAATAATTCAATAAATTTAGATTTCTCGGCATAGTACGTTACAATATCCACAGATGCATCTACACAAAATTAGATCCTGAACACTTTCCGAAATGCCAATTATAAGTTGATTTATTCTGTGGTTTTTTATGACATAGGTACTGCAATGAGAAAAAAAAAGACAAAACATTGTTATTAAAATGTATATCACAGAAGATACATACCCACATATGATCATTCTTTCAGATGAAGGATTCACAAATACCAAGCACACCTTCAAAGGATCCTGTGCACCAAAGACATTGTCCCTCATGGCAGTAGGATGTCACATTGCAAAGCCTTTAACTTGTAGTGTCAAACTCAAACAGAGCCAGTGATCATGTCACCAATGCGATACTTCATCAATGCAGCAATTAATACATATGATATTGTTGTTCCAGTGAATATTCATCATGACCATGGGTATGCAAAGTTGTCGTCGCAGTCCTGCATGCCTTTTTCAACTGACCATGGCAGTCTAGTCAAGTGGATGCACTTCGGGTGTCCCAGTCTCACTGTCTCCATCTTCAGATCATTCTGTCTGCAACAGTCAGAAGGAAAATTCTGAAGACATGATCGAATCTGCGGTAGCGGATGACAGCGATATCACTGATGATGACTCAAGCAGTTCTGACACTAATGAGAAACAGAGAATTTTGTTTTGTTTACAACAACAAAAAACTAATTTCCATTTTCTGCACCTGCAAAAAACCCAGGCTAGTATACTATGCCTGCTGCCTGTTGGAAGCATCCCATTGAACATGTGCAGTGATGATATGCAGCTAACCGATACATTCTGACATTTGATTTATAGTAAACAATCATTATCTTATAATGATTATTAGTAATTGGCAACTGTGTAATTCATCAATATCACATCATGAAGTCCCAAATTTTTTTGTGAAATACTTTAATAAAATTATCACAGCGTTTCAAACAAAAAATTTTTTTGTTAAATTGTTACAGCATTTTGCAAACACATGAATTTATGATTGTTGTTGTCTATAAACATATCCAATATACTGTATACAATACATTAAAACCCAATTCAATATTTTCATGTGAATTGCACAATGTCCTTATTCCCTCTATTTATTATTCGACTATATTATAAATTGCATGGCAGCACGCATATTAAAAACATTATTTACAAAATTAAACAAATTGTATTAACATTTTAAAATGGAAATTAAATAATTATATTAAAAGGATGCACACATCATGTAACATCCTGTCAAAAAAAAAATAAGTTTGTAACAAAGATTTACGTTACGAATTCGAAGATAAATTTATTTTTATTTAATATGTGTCATTGTGTGGCCATACAAAAAATTGCTCTGTTTAGGTTTGAATTGCAAAATAATTTTTTGATACCTGTTGAACTACATATTACTTACCTACTACCTACTTTGGTCGAACGAACGAGTCTGACGCAAATCGACATAGATAACAGACCGATATTACCAACATTTGCATTGACAGATGTCTTGGTCAGTCATAGCTCATGCAGGCATCTGTCAGCACGGTCGGGCAACCCACTTTTTCCAGACAACATACAAATTCGATGTGGTCGACATTGGGACGCAGTATCCCACAAAAAAATGCCACATTCACATTGTTCCCAAAATCAAACATCTTCGATTCCATAAAAATTGCGATCTTTTCTCGCCGTCTCGTCGGGGTTTTAAATTTACGCCTCGCACCTCGGCTCGCATGCTGGGTTAAGCAAGAATTAATGGCTTTACGTGTGTCACTTGTGCTATAGATGTTCTTCACTTGTGCTACAAATGCTTCCTCTGTCGGATCCATTTTCTACTGTATTTATCCAAGACCACTAGCAAATAGCGTAGTCCTCGCAACGTAAAACACTTCCCGAAAAAAAAAATAGTCCGGACTGACCTTCCTTTCGGTAGGCCCGCCCCTTGAAGCCTGTCAAAATCTGCTCTCGGGAAGTGTCACGTTTCGAATTTTTTCATTGGTTAAAAATCGTAATATATAATTTCACCTTTTTATTACGAATGCAAATAAATATTATTTGTTGACACATAGGACCCCTTTCGTGTATAATAAGGTACCATATCTTTGTTTTTGCGCAGAAATGTTATTAACGAAGAAAACCGAAAGAAACCAAAATTTTACATGGGCTAGATAGGGGGTAATCAAACCACTGGTTGGAATAAAGATGGGGTTTCGCAGTGTCTATGGGCGATTTGGAAAAATTTTTTTTCCCAGTTTGTCTGATAAGTGAATATGCTTCTTTCACCATTAATGTATACTTTATAGTATACATTTAGGTATATGGTTTACAGCTGTGTTTCAGTTCCCCCTTTTAAGGGCCCCTTTTTTTTATTTTAACCTTTAAATTTAGTTTCCCAAATAATTTAGTGTATTTTTTAATATCTTTTTAATATATATATATATATATATATATATATATATATATATATATATATATGTGTGTGTGTATTTTTAATTAATTATTTATTTTATATATTTATTTATTGCTGATAAGTTTAGCTTATACACTATGAGTTTTATAAACTACATTTAATTATTTATTTATTATCATTTAAACAACTTGACTTTTTAATTGATCTGTCATATTTTATACATTTATATGTTACAAGTGTTGTATGTACGCGCGGAAACGTTTTCTGGATATACGGCGCTTTACAAATTAAAATATTATTATTATCGACGTTCCACGTATTCGGTGTGATCACAAAGCGATGTCACGGTGCAGTTGTCATGCGTAGGCCCTACTCGGTGTACCTTTAGTTGCCACGTGTGAACGTCTTATAATAATTATATCAGCTATATTTAAAAGAAAACACTACTGACGACTGTTATCTGTTCTAGTAGTTTGTTTTCCATAGTCTCACGAGAATACATTTGTATGTCTCAAGGGGTGCAACTGGTACCCATGAAAAGCATCGTCAGTGTTTTGTACAACGCCGAACCATGTACGACCTTGTATTGACGCGTTTCGAAACGCTGCGAGCTAGTAGGCAATTTCAACGTTATCTTCTTTCGGTTAATTTTGAAAAATAAACTGTACGGACATGTCCCTGCGTTGAATTGTCATGACAGCCTACTCGTACTCGACCTCGAAACTGTTGTTACAAACTTACAGACACAATTACGTCATTGTTATAATTACTAAACGAGTACTTTATTGCTGTTGTACTATATTAGTCAATGTAGTGTGTATAGCGGTATGCGTAGTGTAGTGTAGTGTAGTGTAGTATCGTGTCGTGTCGTGTCGTGTCGTGTCGTGTCGTGTCGTGTCGTGTCGTGTCGTGTCGTGTCGTGTCGTGTCGTGTCGTGTCGTGTCGTGTCGTATCCCAATGTAGTGTATTGTTCCGGTCTTACCATATACCGTGTAACAACAAAGTTATAAACATGACTTTCAACATGGACAGTTACTAATAAAGTATAGTACTTCAGCGGGGGGTCTGGGAATCTGTGCGCTCTGTACGAAAGGTAAAATAATAAAAAGTCAACAATCATGATCGCGTGATCTCACAAAAAACTACCAATTGCTACTCTATTGAGATTTACAATAAATCTCTATATGTATGATCCATTGTCATTGTAAACAATCACGCACGACTGTACCCCCCTCTCCCTCTCCGTCCCTCTCTCCCCTCCCCTCCCTCTTTCTATACCAGTGTCTCTCTCTACCCATAGCTTTATGTAGAGACCCACCCACCCGTCATTTGGACGGGTAAAAACGAATATGGACGGGTAGAAATATGGTGGACGGAAAAAAAAATGATGGAGCAAAAAGTCTTCTAAAGCCATAGATATTTTTAGATATGACTTGAAAGTGAGTGAAAATTGTGTCACATGTGTGTTTGTAGTCCATTTCAGGTCTTTTAAAAGTTTGTAAACTGGCTTAATAGTTAACATCCATGTGTCCACGAAAACATGTGTGACTGGCAATAAATCCAACCAGCCAGCCAGCCAGCCAGCCAGCCAGCCAATTCCCTCCTCCTTCGAAGTAGGCTTCATGAACCATTCTCACATACAAGGAACCAATGCTATGACATATTCAGCATCATCATCATCAGCATCATCATCATCAACTAACAACGGACAACACACGACGTGAGACTCATAGCATGGAGTTTACTACCGTATTCAAGTTAGTTGCGAACATATCTTGATGAAGCCTTTATGCCACGACACTTAATCCATACGCGATTAGCACCTTTCTGTAGCAATTCTTTATGCAGCAATGCCATGCAATTACACAGCAGCTCAGTTGACTATCCGAACTCACGTACTAAACTCAGAGAGGTGTTATGGAGCATCTCTTGCGATCTGGCAAATTCATAGCCGAGTTTCCGAATGACATATTGACAGTTTGGTAACTGTTGTATCGCGTGCACATAATAAAATGGCAACTTGTGTCGCCATGCCTCGGCAGTCTGGGTCGAATTACGCGAAGTCGAATAAAACAAATGTCCATTGCTTGTGTTGTTCACTGTCGCCTTCCTGATCCACGCGAGCACATTACTATGTAGTTCTACGCCAAGACTTGCGTACAGGGCTTTAGTCCTCGCCTCAGGATGATACGCGAAATCTTCGTAGCGAACGACGTGATAGAATTGCTTTAGCGACGGTTCAACAGACGTCCACGCCGCAATCCTCTCGACGGCATCACGGACGCGTCTGCAATGGGTCGACGCCTTGCGAACCAGCGTGTTCACGTTCTTCTGTATGTACACAGTTCGCTGTTGTCTCGCCTTGAACTGGTCGATGGTGATTCGTGAACTCATTACGCCGCGTGGGTCGCGGTGCAAGTGTATGATCTGCACCCTTTCCCGTAAATACTCCTGGACCAGTGGTAACTGCTTCGCGTAAATACGAATCGTCTTGACTGCGACGTATTTGGATAGTCGACAGATAAACTCCGCCAGTTTAATGTCTGCTTCGGTGCAGTAACGACCGTGCCCTTGTTTCCAATGTCGCAGGAACGACGCGCACACGAAATGCGAGAGAAACGACGCGCGCATGGGCAGCTCTTTCACGTCGTGCAAAGCATCTGAGTAGGCACAACTGAAGATTTTCTTCATATAACTCCTAATCACGTCCACGCTCAAGTCGGCCAGTGTGCCGCCGAATTTAATCAACTGCATTGGCTCGAATAGATACGCTATGTCCGGGTGCTCGTTGAACAGTTGTCCGACGAATGAGGAACCGGACCGCCGCGTCGTCAAAATTATAATCCTCTTGTCACTCACGCCGCGTTCTGACGGCGGTGTCTGAGTTGTGTTGTCAACTGTCCGTCGGACATGCTTAGATGTCAGGCTGTGTTCGCTAAGTGGTTGAACCGCTCGTATCTGGTTGGACAAAACGACGGACTTGTCGCCAAACGGACGGTGCAGCCTCGACGACTGCCAGGTGGACACGTAGTAGACGATACAGAGCACGCCCACGATGGTGACACTGAGGTACTTCCGCCTGCACGTCGTCATCGTCGTCAACTTCGTCAACTTCGTCAAGCGCGAGCACTGAACAGAAACGAATTCAAAGTTACATGTCGGGTCTCTGAATCGAAAGTTTGCTTGAAATAATCTAAATTAAATGTGAGTTTGAATAACTATGCCTAAGTAGTGTAGAATTTACTTATAATTGCATTATAATACTTTAGGATTATAGCTTAAACTATGTTTATGTCTCAAATTTTCGCTTTACAGTAATGTGCTATTGTAGTTTTAATCTAGTCGCCAGGCGGCATCACTATCAATAGCGTACCTTTTCTACTTTGAATTAGACCATATATTCTACCGTTCTTATATTACTACTGATTCAAGGAAATTAAAACTGAAGTGAGTTGCTGCCCAAATAGTATGTGAAGCTACTACTACTAATAATAATAACTTTATTGTCTAATCATAGAGTGGACATACATTTTGCACTTTGGAGGTTGCATAAAAACACAATACTTTTAAGTCATATAATAATGCATGTACATGTATACAGTAAAATCAAGTATATAAATATGTAAACGGTAGATATTATATATATATATATATATATATATATATATATATATATATATATATATATATATATATTATTTAATATTATTATAATATTATAATATATATATATTGGAATAAATATGCTAAAACAATATGACAATATTATAAGATAAATAAATTTATTAATAAATAAAGATGATAAAACAACATTGCATTGGCAGCAGTAGAGACAGTAATAAGTCAACGATTGATTTTTGTGGCTGATTCAGATACTTGATGGAGGACGGAATGAAGGATTTAATGGCTCGCTGGGTTTTTACAGTTGGCATTCTGTACGTCCTTCCAGAGGGGAGAAGGTCGTAATGGTCGAGTAAGAAGTGGGTGGAGTCAGATAAGATTTTGGTTGCCATTTGCAGTGTTCTTGACTTGTACAATTGCTCCAGACTGGTATTGGGTGTACAGCATCCAGTGATCTTGCAAGAAATGGTGTAAATTCTGTTAAATTTGTCTCTGTTTTTGTGTGGGAGATTTCCCCACCAGCAAACAAGACTGAACGTCATAACACTTTTCACAAATAAATCATGGAACACAAATAAAATGTTTCTGTCTATGTGCAAGGCATTGAGTTTTATTCAGGAAGTACAATCTTTGCTGGCCTTTCTTATATAGATTCATTGTATCCATCCCACCTTAGTTTTTCATCGATTATTGTACTCAAATATTTATAGGAATGCACAATTTCTATGTGTTGCCCATTGATGTTGACAGGGGTGGGGTGATGAAAGTGAAACTGAAAGAATCCCGTTCTGGTCCCAAATAATTTTATAATGAAAAGGGTATATTTCAGAATATAAAACTCCTAGTAATTGATATATTTTGTTATTAATATAACTATTTCACATCCCTTTGACTTGTTTGAGGGTGACGTTGGCAAAGAAATCCCAACAGCGTCCTTCATCTTCATGATCCGACAGTGCAAAAGCAGAGTCATGCTGAAACTGTGGCTTAGGCTACGAAATAATTGATTAATTATACAAATATCTGATTCAGCCATCAGTGGAAATTTTGGTGGTTTGGAGGTTTTTGCATGCACCCCCCCCAGGTCTGCCTCTGGGTACAGCCAGTGCCAAGAAGCTGTTCATGTGAAAGGTTCAAAGTGAAGACACGTCACATATGGTATGGTGCATGGTCAATAAATGTTATGTTAATGTTTGTCCGTGGAACAGTGCCAGGGTAGTTATATTTATTAAGAACGAGGGGATTTTTTTTGGGCTGGAACATATACAACATTTACAGTATAGCCTGCCCTGGGGAAGATTTCACCCTTCCATCACAAACAAGCAACATAGGCCTACTATGAATGTTTGATAACTTTTACTTATTTGCAATATTTTATGGGTTCACATGTAAGTGTTACGAAGTGTGACAGAGGAATGGGGGGGTACCAAAAATTTCAAAAAAGCATGGCTTGTTTTGTGTGTTCGCTAGAGGGCAATTTTGGTAGCCACAACACTGCCAATTTTTTGATTTAATTTTATTAAAATTATATTGTTACTTTAAGATGGCGATACTTTCTATTGATCCCATCACATTTGTGTTATATCTCCACTCCTTTGTCTGATCACCATCTCATGGTCTCCGCACCTATATTCAGTTAGTTATATCATAGGCTATAGAACTTCAAGAATAGTTTCTAACAATTGGTAAACTGAGGCCGCAAATTGAAGAGAGTGTCCCTCCTGTAATTGTTGTTGTCCAGTAAAGTTATACTGTGTAAACTAAACATGTCGTATCACACCAACAGCCAAATATGATTGAAGGGGATGTCGGCGAAAAAATTCCACCAGCGTCCTAATGTGAAGGCCGAAAGCCATACTGATTACGTAGGGTTGACATTTGTGGCTCAGTCCCTGTTGGGAAATTACCTTCCTTGAAATTAGTCAAGCTCGCTATTCAGGGATTTGAGTGACAACGTGATGATTTGAGTAACAATGCAGCCATTATTAAAACATTGAGCGGTTAAATTATAAAGGTGATGCTGCTTCAATAAAACATATTTGAGTTTTTAGTACCTTATAATAGATGTAGTTTATAGTGTATAAGAATACTGCACGATAAAAAGTAATTTAAAAAACAGGAAGATCACTTCCTATAAAGTAGCCAACATATTTCATGTTTTATATCCCTAAACGTCTGCATGTGGTTCAGGAGGTCAACAAGGTTAACATCCAAAATGCACATTTCTTACAAAGATCAAGTCAGGATTTTTCTCATGATTTCCATCAGAGGCATGGCACCGTCAAATGATGTTTCAGTTATTTTGTTATCATAAGTTTTACCAAAATGTGCAGAGGTATTGTTACAGTTTCTTGGTGCCTATGTAGCGACCAAGGGCATTTATTTAGCGCGATGGTGTTTAAGGCAAATGATGCAATTTTAAATAACCAAACTTTGAAGTTTACGCAAATGCATAACACTAGCCTAAGTAGGTCTAACTACGCTTTTAGTCTAAAAGGAGTATATGTGTAGTTAGACCTACATAGTACAGGCTACATGAAAGCGGCAGTGGCTTTGCACCAGTACAGATATTGTTATCACTCATTTCGAAAATAGAAAACCACTTATGCGATAACATTGCATACTGGCGCTAACCCATGAAATCAACATTTATGTAGATCATTTGTTTTTTACATTCACTAATACATACATACCGCGTATACTGCACAAATTTAATTAGCATTGGTATTCAAAACTTGGTTAGACCATTAACACACACCATAGCTTTATGTTGAGACCCGTCATTTGGACAGGTAAAAACGAATATGGATGGGTAGAAATATGGGTGGATGGTTGGTAAAAAAAATGAAGGAGCAAAAAAGGTCTTCCAAAACCATAGATATTGTTACTTATGCCTTGAAAGTGGGTGAAAATGGTGTCACATGTGTGTTTGTAGTCCATTTCAGGTCATCAGACACATTTAAAAGTTTGTAAACTGGCTTAACAGTTGACATCCATTGTCCACCAAAACATGTGTGACAGGCAATAATGTTATCCTGCATAAAGCCCTGACACACACTGATGTCATATGACCTGCTCAGGTTATGAGGCGGGATTTGGAGATAAAGGTCACCATGGATGAACCAAAACAAACTACATGTTTTGAATAACAATGCTACAAACTAATTGCTATCAAAACATTGGAGCCCTGTGTGTGTGTGTGTGTGCGTGCGTGCGTGCGTGCGTGCGTGTGTGATGTGATCATTTCAAGCATCATGTCATGACTTCAGAATTGTCACCCAATACCATGGTTTGTGTTAATAGGATCAGTCGGGTAATCAGAACTGCCAATGTTATTCTGAAAAGCCTAATCACTGTGCATGAGAACACGTTCGATGACCAGCTGGTTGGACAAGGAACAACACAGCCAGGGCAATGCTGTACAGCAGACAGAAATTATCATTGATTTTGTTGACTCGAGTCTGCAATCAATGTTGCCGTGTGTTATCTGAAGTAGCACAAGGTAAACATGATAAAAGTATAAATAGGTCGAGGTATATGGAACAGTTTGTTTTATGGGAGGCAGCCTGTCTGTTGTTGTGTTTATTTATGAGTTAATACAAGATTCTTGCACTACGATGAAGGCATACTGTCTGTCGAGTTATGTCTTTAGTCCATTACAGTGTTTGCAGTTTGACAGTTTTCAACCTGAAGCACGTTCAAATAGTAAACAAACAAACAAACTTATCAATCTTGATACCCACTGCCAGATTGCCATGCAAAATGCTGTTAATCTCAGCCAATGAAATTGTTGCCTACCACAATTTGGTCGCATGAGTTTTGGCCCCTAATCCCCCCTATATGCAGGCGTTAAACTGAATAAATGGTACTGCTATTGCGTTCATTAACTGTAGCACCACAGCGACCAGAGCTTCAAACTCTTGACTAAAAAAGCCTGGGTGTTAATCTTGCTCTGCTGTGTTAAGCCTTGGGCAAGTTTGGTCTCTCTGCATTGCTCCAGCACACTCAGCTGTGAGAATACGTAACTGACACTGGTAGATATTTGAGTACAAACAGTCTTTGCACATTAATTTCAGCATGGCTGGATGCTTTCCCACAGAAGCTGATTGAACAGGCTTACCAGGACAAAGTGTAAAGTGCTTTGAACAATCCTGCTACTGCACTATATAAGAAATTACTTTACCTTAATTGGGAATAAAACAAAAACTACTGCACCTGTGTTAGCCACTACTCTCTAAGTAGTTATCTAAGGATATCGTAAAATTACAATGTGTTCAATATTACCTACAAGGGTTGTGACTACCTGTTGGGCCCCCCCTTGTTTTACTCATTCTGTGCCACTTCTAAAGTGTCATCTTTAAGATCTCCATAACTTACCACTGAAAAGTTACCAGACACTTTCCTATAAGTAACCAACATATTTACATGAATCACTTACTTTTGTAAGAAAACCTGTCCAGCTATAATCACTTAGTTCTGATTTACTTTGTCTTCCTAAAATCACTACCACAATTGGGACTATATAAGGTAGGGCTATTTCTGCGCCTACCCTATGGAATATGCTTCATTCTAGTGCAATTGAAAAAAAAAATTCTTTTTTAAAAATGTACCTTTACAACCTTGGCTGTCCACCATAGCGCTGTGGTTCAACAATCAATCTGTTGACAACTGGAATTGTTTATTGACTCTAAGATGGATTAACCCTTTTGTATTGATGTGCCTCTGAGCTTGGTTTCTAAGGCACAATAGAAGTTATCTAATTATTACTATTATTAATTGAACGCAGTGTACTGCTAAGCTGTTCATGAAAAAGGCTTAACAGGTAATTAATCTGGATTGCTGGCTATGAAATAAGGCATTGGTTAGACAAGCATGTGCCACTGGGCTTCAGTGCCACTCTGCTTCAATCGTCTCATCAGGTCATGACACCAGAGCAGTGCGCTGTTGAACTGGTGAACAGCAATATCCAATCCTCTGGATTCTTCAAAGCACTTTACACTTTAGTCCCTGGCACACCTGTTCATTTGAGGACTATCTTTACACTTTACTCCCTGGCACACCTGTTCATTTGAGGACTATCTTTACACTTTAGTCCCTGGCACACCTGTTCATTTGAGGACTATCTTTACACTTTAGTCCCTGGCACACCTGTTCATTTGAGGACTATCTTTACGCTTTAGTCCCTGGCACACCTGTTCATTTGAGGACTATCTTTACACTTTAGTCCCTGGCACACCTGTTCATTTGAGGACTATCTTTACACTTTAGTCCCTGGCACACCTGTTCATTTGAGGACTATCTTTACACTTTAGTCCCTGGCACACCTGTTCATTTGAGGACTATCTTTACACTTTAGTCCCTGGCACACCTGTTCATTTGAGGACTATCTTTACACTTTAGTCCCTGGCACACCTGTTCATTTGAGGACTATCTTTACGCTTTAGTCCCTGGCACACCTGTTCATTTGAGGACTATCTTTACACTTTACTCCCTGGCACACCTGTTCATTTGAGGACTATCTTTACTCTTTACTCCCTGGCACACCTGTTCATTTGAGGACTATCTTTACACTTTACTCCCTGGCACACCTGTTCATTTGAGGACTATCTTTACGCTTTAGTCCCTGGCACACCTGTTCATTTGAGGACTATCTTTACGCTTTACTCCCTGGCACACCTGTTCATTTGAGGACTATCTTTACACTTTAGTCCCTGGCACACCTGTTCATTTGAGGACTATCTTTACTCTTTACTCCCTGGCACACCTGTTCATTTGAGGACTATCTTTACGCTTTAGTCCCTGGCACACCTGTTCATTTGAGGACTATCTTTACGCTTTACTCCCTGGCACACCTGTTCATTTGAGGACTATCTTTACACTTTACTCCCTGGCACACCTGTTCATTTGAGGACTATCTTTACGCTTTACTCCCTGGCACACCTGTTCATTTGAGGACTATCTTTACTCTTTACTCCCTGGCACACCTGTTCATTTGAGGACTATCTTTACCTTTACTCCCTGGCACACCTGTTCATTTGAGGACTATCTTTACACTTTACTCCCTGGCACACCTGTTCATTTGAGGACTATCTTTACACTTTACTCCCTGGCACACCTGTTCATTTGAGGACTATCTTTACACTTTACTCCCTGGCACACCTGTTCATTTGAGGACTATCTTTACACTTTACTCCCTGGCACACCTGTTCATTTGAGGACTATCTTTACACTTTAGTCCCTGGCACACCTGTTCATTTGAGGACTATCTTTACACTTTAGTCCCTGGCACACCTGTTCATTTGAGGACTATCTTTACACTTTAGTCCCTGGCACACCTGTTCATTTGAGGACTATCTTTACACTTTACTCCCTGGCACACCTGTTCATTTGAGGACTATCTTTACTCTTTACTCCCTGGCACACCTGTTCATTTGAGGACTATCTTTACACTTTACTCCCTGGCACACCTGTTCATTTGAGGACTATCTTTACACTTTAGTCCCTGGCACACCTGTTCATTTGAGGACTATCTTTACACTTTAGTCCCTGGCACACCTGTTCATTTGAGGACTATCTTTACACTTTACTCCCTGGCACACCTGTTCATTTGAGGACTATCTTTACACTTTAGTCCCTGGCACACCTGTTCATTTGAGGACTATCTTTACACTTTAGTCCCTGGCACACCTGTTCATTTGAGGACTATCTTTACACTTTACTCCCTGGCACACCTGTTCATTTGAGGACTATCTTTACACTTTAGTCCCTGGCACACCTGTTCATTTGAGGACTATCTTTACACTTTAGTCCCTGGCACACCTGTTCATTTGAGGACTATCTTTACACTTTACTCCCTGGCACACCTGTTCATTTGAGGACTATCTTTACACTTTAGTCCCTGGCACACCTGTTCATTTGAGGACTATCTTTACACTTTACTCCCTGGCACACCTGTTCATTTGAGGACTATCTTTACTCTTTACTCCCTGGCACACCTGTTCATTTGAGGACTATCTTTACTCTTTACTCCCTGGCACACCTGTTCATTTGAGGACTATCTTTACTCTTTACTCCCTGGCACACCTGTTCATTTGAGGACTATCTTTACTCTTTACTCCCTGGCACACCTGTTCATTTGAGGACTATCTTTACACTTTACTCCCTGGCACACCTGTTCATTTGAGGACTATCTTTACACTTTACTCCCTGGCACACCTGTTCATTTGAGGACTATCTTTACTCTTTACTCCCTGGCACACCTGTTCATTTGAGGACTATCTTTACACTTTACTCCCTGGCACACCTGTTCATTTGAGGACTATCTTTACTCTTTACTCCCTGGCACACCTGTTCATTTGAGGACTATCTTTACACTTTACTCCCTGGCACACCTGTTCATTTGAGGACTATCTTTACACTTTAGTCCCTGGCACACCTGTTCATTTGAGGACTATCTTTACACTTTAGTCCCTGGCACACCTGTTCATTTGAGGACTATCTTTACACTTTAGTCCCTGGCACACCTGTTCATTTGAGGACTATCTTTACACTTTAGTCCCTGGCACACCTGTTCATTTGAGGACTATCTTTACACTTTAGTCCCTGGCACACCTGTTCATTTGAGGACTATCTTTACACTTTAGTCCCTGGCACACCTGTTCATTTGAGGACTATCTTTACACTTTAGTCCCTGGCACACCTGTTCATTTGAGGACTATCTTTACACTTTAGTCCCTGGCACACCTGTTCATTTGAGGACTATCTTTACGCTTTAGTCCCTGGCACACCTGTTCATTTGAGGACTATCTTTACACTTTACTCCCTGGCACACCTGTTCATTTGAGGACTATCTTTACTCTTTACTCCCTGGCACACCTGTTCATTTGAGGACTATCTTTACACTTTACTCCCTGGCACACCTGTTCATTTGAGGACTATCTTTACACTTTAGTCCCTGGCACACCTGTTCATTTGAGGACTATCTTTACACTTTACTCCCTGGCACACCTGTTCATTTGAGGACTATCTTTACACTTTAGTCCCTGGCACACCTGTTCATTTGAGGACTATCTTTACACTTTACTCCCTGGCACACCTGTTCATTTGAGGACTATCTTTACACTTTACTCCCTGGCACACCTGTTCATTTGAGGACTATCTTTACACTTTAGTCCCTGGCACACCTGTTCATTTGAGGACTATCTTTACACTTTAGTCCCTGGCACACCTGTTCATTTGAGGACTATCTTTACACTTTAGTCCCTGGCACACCTGTTCATTTGAGGACTATCTTTACGCTTTACTCCCTGGCACACCTGTTCATTTGAGGACTATCTTTACTCTTTACTCCCTGGCACACCTGTTCATTTGAGGACTATCTTTACACTTTACTCCCTGGCACACCTGTTCATTTGAGGACTATCTTTACACTTTAGTCCCTGGCACACCTGTTCATTTGAGGACTATCTTTACACTTTAGTCCCTGGCACACCTGTTCATTTGAGGACTATCTTTACACTTTACTCCCTGGCACACCTGTTCATTTGAGGACTATCTTTACTCTTTACTCCCTGGCACACCTGTTCATTTGAGGACTATCTTTACACTTTACTCCCTGGCACACCTGTTCATTTGAGGACTATCTTTACTCTTTACTCCCTGGCACACCTGTTCATTTGAGGACTATCTTTACTCTTTACTCCCTGGCACACCTGTTCATTTGAGGACTATCTTTACTCTTTACTCCCTGGCACACCTGTTCATTTGAGGACTATCTTTACTCTTTACTCCCTGGCACACCTGTTCATTTGAGGACTATCTTTACACTTTACTCCCTGGCACACCTGTTCATTTGAGGACTATCTTTACACTTTAGTCCCTGGCACACCTGTTCATTTGAGGACTATCTTTACACTTTAGTCCCTGGCACACCTGTTCATTTGAGGACTATCTTTACACTTTAGTCCCTGGCACACCTGTTCATTTGAGGACTATCTTTACACTTTAGTCCCTGGCACACCTGTTCATTTGAGGACTATCTTTACACTTTAGTCCCTGGCACACCTGTTCATTTGAGGACTATCTTTACACTTTAGTCCCTGGCACACCTGTTCATTTGAGGACTATCTTTACACTTTAGTCCCTGGCACACCTGTTCATTTGAGGACTATCTTTACACTTTAGTCCCTGGCACACCTGTTCATTTGAGGACTATCTTTACACTTTAGTCCCTGGCACACCTGTTCATTTGAGGACTATCTTTACACTTTAGTCCCTGGCACACCTGTTCATTTGAGGACTATCTTTACACTTTAGTCCCTGGCACACCTGTTCATTTGAGGACTATCTTTACACTTTACTCCCTGGCACACCTGTTCATTTGAGGACTATCTTTACACTTTAGTCCCTGGCACACCTGTTCATTTGAGGACTATCTTTACACTTTAGTCCCTGGCACACCTGTTCATTTGAGGACTATCTTTACACTTTACTCCCTGGCACACCTGTTCATTTGAGGACTATCTTTACACTTTACTCCCTGGCACACCTGTTCATTTGAGGACTATCTTTACTCTTTACTCCCTGGCACACCTGTTCATTTGAGGACTATCTTTACACTTTAGTCCCTGGCACACCTGTTCATTTGAGGACTATCTTTACACTTTACTCCCTGGCACACCTGTTCATTTGAGGACTATCTTGGCTTCTCTGAAACATTCTTCAATTAATTAATGTGCTTACACAAATATCCACCAGGTACTAATTCTCACAGCCGGGTGATCTGGAGCCATGTAGAGTTAAAAACAGTTGCCCAGAGTTTTGCACGGCTGTACACGATTCGAGCCTGGGTTCTGTTAGTTGACAATTTGAAGCTCTACCAGTGAGCCTGTGTTGCTACTTTATCAAGCCTGCAAAACTCCAGGGAACAACTACCAGCTCGTAGGAGATGAGAGAAGTAGATGCGACAGGAGGTAAGACGAATGGAAGAAAGGAAATGAGAGGTGATGTGACCAAACGGAAGTCAATAACAAGGACGATGACAGGAAGAAAAGAGACCGGAAAGAAAGGAACAACAGAGAAAGCGGCAGGGGGAAAAGTCAGCAACCAGGGAGATGCAAAACGGAGGAGCTACTCTGAAGCAGTGATCGAGGGGGCATTGAGAACAGAAAGGGTATTTATGGGAGACTCCATTTTGCGAAAAACAGACAGGACATTAAGCAAAGGAGAAGACGTTGTTGTTTGTCTTCCGGGGGCTAGGATAGAGCATGTGACTGAACGGGTAGAGAACGTATTGGGGCATGGCCAAGGGGGGTCTATATTAGTACACGTAGGGACGAACAATGCAGACAGGGATGGAACAACCAGGATAGTAAAGAGATACAGAGAGTTGGTAGAGACACTGAAGAAGACGAGAGTTGACAGATCATACTCTCGGGAATCTTGCCAGTGATGGGGGGAAGGGGAACAACATTTAGAAATTGCAAGAGGATGGCAATTAAGGGACTATTAGAGCAGATGTGTGAAGAAGGGAGTTGGATTTGTAGATTTCTGGGGATATTTTGTTGGTAAAGAAGATATGTTTATGAGAGATGGCCTCCATCTAAGCGGAAAGGCGCAGCAGTGTTCTCCGAGCCTTCTTCGATCGATGAATAATGGAACAGGTTGCAATTTTTTAAACTAGTTTCCAGGGGGGATACACAGAGAAGCCAAATACTAGAGGCATAGATAAAGATAGCAAAAAGACATCAGCAAAGAACAGCCTGGAAAGCCCTTACGGAATTTGGTTATAAATGTGTTTGTTTAAATGCAAGGAGCATAGTAAACAAAAGAAATGATCTAAACAATATGGTAGAAGATATTGACCCTCACATAATAGGTATAACTGAATCTTGGGCCACACCCGATATATCCGATGCCGAATTAGGAATGACAGGGTATGTAATGTTTAGGAAAGATAGATTAGGACGAAGGGGAGGAGGAGTTATTTTATATATTAAAGAATCCATCCAAGCTTATGAAATAAAATTAGAAAAAGAAGCAGAATGTGAAGAAGCTGTCTGGTGTAACATAGTTACAGGAAAGTCAACATTAACTGTTGGGTTAGTGTATCGGAGTCAAACATAAGCATGGAAGAGAATGAAAAAATACATAACGCTATCAAAGAAGTGAGTAAACAGGACTGTATTATTATGGGGGATTTTAACCATAGGCATATACAGTGGACATCTCTACAGAGTACCGGGAGAGAGGATCAAGAGTTTTTAAATTTAGTACAAGATAGTTTCCTTTCTCAACATGTGTTAGAAGCAACCAGGGGCGAGAACGTGTTAGACATAGTATTGAGCTCACAGAAGGAATTTGTTGATAATGTCAAGATATGTGAGCCACTGGGGTGTAGTGATCACAACCAGATACATTTTATCATCAAAAGTAAAGGGAGAACGGAATAGAAAAATAAGGTACAGGAAAAAATTTCACAAAGGAAGATATAAGGACATGAGGGAATATTTAGCAAAGATAGACTGGAATAACACACTGAAGAATAAGACAGCAGCAGAATGCTGGAATATTTTAAAGAGTGAAATTGACTGCGTCGTTGACAAATTTGTCCCCTTGAAAAAACAGGGGAAACGGTCAAAGAAGAAACACTTATCGAAGGAAGCCATTAGAAAAATCAAGTACAAGCAAATGATGTGGAAGACATATAGACATACCGGAAGTGAAGAAGACTATAGCATGTATAAAGAAGCACTTAATCAAGCTACAGCTGAAATTAGAAATTCAAAGAGAAGCTACGAACAAAAAATTGCTTTTAATATAAAACATGACAGCAAGAGTTTTTATGCGTATGTTCGAAGTAAACAGAAAGTTCAGGATAAGGTCGTCCTCTAGAAGGTAGTGATGGAAACATAATAACAGAGGGATTCTTAATGGCAGAAAACCTAAATGAGTACTTTAGTTCGGTGTTTACCAGGGAAGATATTAGTATATTACCAGTACTTGAGACTAAGTTCAAAGGGAGAAGTTTGACTATTTAGGACAACTAATTGTAACCCCAACAATGGTAGCTAGAAAATAAGAGATATGAAGGATAATAAATCACCTGGAGTGGATGGGATTCCTCCCAAATTACTATTGGAAATTGTAGAACAAATCAGCATACCGCTTGCAACAGTGTTCAATTTGTCATTAGAGGAGGGAATAGTTCCGTTAGAATGGAAAGAAGCAAACATTATACCATTATTTAAAAAAGGTTCGAGAAAAAAGTCAGAGAACTATAGACCAGTGAGTTTAACATCGGTGATTTGCAAACTATTAGAAAGACTAATTAAAGATCACCTGGTTGATTTTCTTGTTAAAAATAAATTGATAAACCCATCTCAACATGGGTTTTTAAAAGCAGGTCATGCTTAACAAATATGTTATGTTTTTTGGAAGATGTCACAAAGTGGCTAGATGAGGGATCACCAGTAGATATAATCTACTTAGATTTTAAAAAAGCCTTTGACAAAGTGCCACACCAAAGACTACTACTTAAACTAAAGGCCCATGGCATAGGAAATGGAATCATCAACTGGATAGAAAAATGGCTTATTGATAGAAGACAAAGAGTAGTTGTTGATGGGGAGGTTTCAAACTGGAAAGCGGTTTTGAGTGGAGTACCGCAGGGATCAGTACTGGGACCTATTTTATTCTTAATATATATCAATGATTTGGATGATGACATAACAAGCAAGGTGTTGAAGTTTGTGGACGACACAAAAGTGTTTAGGAAAATTAAAAGTGATGCAGATAGACAGCATTTACAAGATGATCTTAATAAGTTGATAGAATGGTCTGAGAAGTGGCAAATGCTGTTTAATTTTGGAAAGTGTAAGTGCCTTCACACAGGACATGGGAATGAAGATGCACAATATACAATGGGTGATACTGTACTAAAAACTACCTTTAAAAGGAAAAAGGGCTTAGGGTTAACTATTAGTGCTGACATGAAGGTATCAGAGCAGTGTGGAATTGCAGCAGGAAGGAAACCAAATTCTTGGATTAATTAGGCGAAATATAGTGTACAAAGAAAAGAACTAATAATACCGCTGTATAAAACAATAGTTAGGCCTCACTTAGAATATTGTATACAAGCATGGAGGCCATATCGCAAGAAGGATATTGATATGCTAGAAAGAGTACAAAGGAGAGCAACCAAAATGATACCAAAACTCAGGAATATTAGTTATGAAATGCGTCTAAAAGAATGTGGTTTAACAACACTAGAAACCAGAAGATTGAGAGGAGATCAGATTGAGGTGTTTAAAATATTGAATGGATATGAAAATATTGACAGAAATATTTTTTTCACAGTCAATGAAGAGAGAAGGACTAGAGGACATGGAGTTACATTAGCAAAGAAGCAGTGTAGACTAGATATTAGAAAATTTTAATTTTCACAAAGAACAGTAAACGAATGGAACAGATTATCAGCTGATTGTGTAGGTGCTAGTAGTGTTAATATATTTAAAAATAAAATGGACATATACCTAAGACGGGCGGGGTATACTTAGATAGATAGGTTGGACTCTCGATAAGCCAAATGGCTTCCTAGTCCACCTGCCATCTAGAGTTGAATCTCTAGGTGGCAATCTTGTTAAATCTTGTTAAATCTTGTTCCCAAATACACTGCTCTCATGGGAAGAATCTAGACAAGTCAATGTTTTACCCGTTCAGTCATATTTCTACGTGTTTAAAACATGTTTTACACATGCGAACGATGCGTGGACAGATCTCAATGTATATGTATATATATAATACATATATATATATATATGTATATGTATATATATATATATATATATATATATATATATATAAATAAAATAAAAGCTAGTAGTGCAGTCAAGTTGTTTTTTACCCTCAAATAAAAGCCTTTGATGTGGGTAGCTGAAATGTCTCTGATGTGACTTTGCTGATATTTCTATATTTTTGGCTTAAATATTGCTCTCGGTCAAGTTTAAGCAGATTGATCCAAACCAACTTAACTGATCCAAACCAACTTAACTGATCCAAACCAACTTAACTGATCCAAACCAACTTAACTGATCCAAACCAACTTAACTGATCCAAACCAACTTAACTGATCCAAACCAACTTATCTGATCCAAACCAACTTATCTGATCCAAACCAACTTATCTGATCCAAACCAACTTATCTGATCCAAACCAACTTAACTGATCCAAACCAACTTATCTGATCCAAACCAACTTAACTGATCCAAACCAACTTATCTGACCCAAAACCCAAACTTAACTGATCCAAACCAACTTAACTGATCCAAACCAACAAACTGATCCAAACCAATTTAAACTGACCCAAAACCCAAACTTAACTGATCCAAACCAACTTAACTGATCCAAACCAACTTATCTGATCCAAACCAACTTAACTGATCCAAACCAACTTAACTGATCCAAACCAACTTAACTGATCCAAACCAACTTATCTGATCCAAACCAACTTATCTGATCCAAACCAACTTAGCTGATCCAAACCATCTTAGCTGATCCAAACCAAGTTATCTGATCCAAACCAACTTAACTGATCCAAACCAAGTTATCTGATCCAAACCAACTTAACTGATCCAAACCAACGTAACTGATCCAAACCAACTTATCTGATCCAAACCAACTTATCTGATCCAAACCAACTTATCTGATCCAAACCAACTTAACTGATCCAAACCAACTTAACTGATCCAAACCAACGTAACTGATCCAAACCAACTTATCTGATCCAAACAAACTTATCTGATCCAAACCAACTTAACTGATCCAAACCAACTTATCTGATCCAAACCAACTTAACTGATCCAAACCAACTTAACTGATCCAAACCAACTTAACAGATCCAAACCAACTTAACTGATCCAAACCAACTTATCTGATCCAAACCAACTTATCTGATCCAAACCAACTTAGCTGATCCAAACCATCTTAGCTGATCCAAACCATCTTACCTGATCCAAACCAACTTAACTGATCCAAACCAAGTTATCTGATCCAAACCAACTTAACTGATCCAAACCAACGTAACTGATCCAAACCAACGTAACTGATCCAAACCAACTTATCTGATCCAAACCAACTTAACTGATCCAAACCAACTTAACTGATCCAAACCAACTTAACTGATACAAACCAACTTAACTGATACAAACCAACTTATCTGATCCAAACCAACTTAACTGATCCAAACCAACTTATCTAATCCAAACCAACTTAACTGATCCAAACCAACTTATCTGATCCAATTCATCCAAACCAACTTATTTCCGATATAGCAATCAAAACAATAGCAACTAGCACAGGGAAAACGTCAAACACCGTCTACTTCATAATTACTTCAAAATGGCAAATGACCTTGCAAAACACTTCTTATTTTTCCTGTCAGTGTTGTCATGGAAACGGCAAAGTAAAAAAGTTTAAATCTTAAAACGTACGTCAATCTGTGAAACTGAGAACACTATAATAATTATATGGAAAACATTGTTGACGACTCAAATTCTTGACAAACTGCAAGAATGTACATTTACTCCTGAGCATTGTTATTCGAAACTTGCACCGTTTTGCTCCACCTGCTGAGGATCTGTATCAGGCACTGGTGTCACATGACTTGTCACATGACACCAGTGTGACATGCATGATGAAAGCCTGCAGCTGGTGTACCAAAATGCTGTAAGTTTCAAATAACAATGCTGCAGAGTAAGTATAAAGTACAGGATATTTACAAAAGTGCAACTTTTTTGTCACAGTTGGAATTCAGAGAAAACGGGTCATGGTCTGGCTAGCTGCATGATACTTTGGAAAAAAACTGGAGTGGGCCGTTAGATAAATGAGGAGCTCTGTGGGGCGTGATGTACCATATGTTGAAGTAAAGGTTCTTGTGGTGTTGCACTTACAAGTGAAGGTTATCAGATGGTTCTGTGTCATGTGACTCCAGTTTGTAGCTGGCTAGTAGACATGGGGTCAAAATACATTTGCATTTAAATACTTTCTTAAAGCAAGCAAGCAAGCAAGCAAGCAAGCAAGCAAGCAAGCAAGCAAGCAAGCAAGCAAGCAAGCAAGCAAGCAAGCAAGCAGCAAGCAAGCAAGCAAGCAAGCAAGCAAGCAAGCAAGCAAGCAAGCAAGCCCAAGCAAGCAAGCAAGCAAGCAAGCAAGCAAGCAAGCAAGCAAGCAAGCAAGCAAGCAAGCAAGCAAGCAAGCAAGCAAGCAAGCAAGCAAGCAAGCAAGCAAGCAAGCAAGCAAGCAAGCAAACAAGCAAGCAAGCAAGCAAGCAAGCAAGCAAGCAAGCAAACAGATTATGGCCTTTACCTCTGTGGATAGAGGTTTCTGAGTGTTAGCAATAACAATACCCCCCAGCACTGCCTGTCATTGTATGAGTAAAACACTAATTATGTCAGTAAAATAGATGTCGCAATATATGAATTTTTTTATTATATAGGTAATAAAATATATGCTGAAAATGTGAAAAGTATTTGAAAAAATGTCCAATGTATTTATATTTCAATACTTTTGCATTCAAAAGTATTTGTATTTGTACTGTATCCCTCAAGAATATTTGTATTTAAATACATTTCAATGTATTTGACCCCATGTCTGCTGGTTAGTATCGGATGGGTCAGTTCAGACTTCAGATGTGTTACATTTCTAAATCCGAAACAAAACATGACCATTCTTAACTGAATATCTGGCTATTTAGACTTGTCATCTCGAAAATAGTTCAATCTGATTCATATGTATCAACCGATAATGTTCAGTACATTCATCCACAATTTGTACAGGCATTTATCTCTTTTTAGCTAGCATATCACATGAACTGAACATGCAGTCTTTAATTAAGATTAATTAAACAACAGTGGTTATTTATAAGACATTTGTATAGCAGCCAACGGTGGTATAGACTGTCTAGAGACAGTTATTTAGCAAATAGCTGGCAGCTGGCTCAACCATAGATGTGTTATATAATTCCACCTGAAGGGTGACTAATTGTGCCTGTCTTGTTGGCAAACAACAGGCTGTTGCGAGTCTGGGGCCGTGTCATAAAGACAAGTAACTTTACGAGCAATTATGCTTTTTGACCTGTTCTGGTGTTTTTGTTGATGTCTTACTCACATATTGATTTGTATATATATATATATATATATATATACTATATATATAATATATATATATTATAATATATATTTTATATATAACTATATACTGTACATATATATTATATACATATATATATACATATATATATAAAAAAACTACATACATATATTATATATATATATATATATATAATATATATAAAATATATATACATAACTATATATTTATTATATATTTATATAAATATTATATAAATATAGAATATAATATACAATATGTATGATTTGTATTCCAAAAAATCTTCTAAGTCTGTTTTTGTATTATATATATATATATATATATATATATATATATATATATATATATATATATACACACATAATATTATATATAATAAAAATAAATATATATATATATATATTTTTATAAAATATATATTTTTATGTATGTATATATTATATATATACAATTTTTAGGGCATTTAAATTAGGTAATACAAACATGGATCATGTTGCGGGCTTCATCATTAAATAAATTAACAGTAATAATACACCGTATTACTCGTAATAAAAATGTTTCATAATTTGAACGTTGTACATTCTGTACATATTGCATGGTCCAAAATGGCTCCTTTAAACAATATAGATGGATCATTGGCCAAGATCCTAGATTGAACCCTGTTGCATTGATCTATAACTGGGGTTGCAAATTAAACATACTGGGTTTTTAGTTTTAAATAAAACTGTTATGACTAAACAATTTGGTATGTTTTATGTTTGCAGAACTAGTAACATTGTTGGCAGATTAGTAAGCTTTTGTCTTTACTACCCCTGCTGTGTAATGTCTAGTAAAATAATGCTGAAATTCTACCACAGCCTCCCAGGGTCATCCCTCAGGTGCTGTTTCCCAACTGACAAAATGTTGATACGCCCCCTTTAATTAACTTCCCCTAATCCCTAATGTGTCCACATGGTCACTGAGCATGGGCCTGACCTATTGACCCCTCGGTATCCACGATGACTCAGTTAAAGCACATCATCATGTATGTCTCTTCATGTTTATACCTGTGCCTTTATTAGGGTCGTTTGGGATCATGTCAGCTTAGGGCTCACAGCTTATCTAGACCAGTCTACCATTATAAAAAGGGTGTAGTAGTCAGGGTTCCTAATGTGTTAATGCCTGTGGATGATTGATTACCCTGTGGGCTGGGCTGTGGGCTGGGCTGTGGGCTGGGCTGCAAAACATAGCAGGCTGTATTATGCAATTCTAAACTGTGGTAGTACATTTTATATTTAATGTATGGATGAGGGCCTACTTGGGTACATTATCAAAGTAATCGTACTCACGATTACTTGTCGCGATTAATATTTTTCATATGAACAGATGCATCCAAATATATTAGACAGATAGAAATGGGAATATTATAAGTAATTTAATAAATGTGACATTAATTGAGCTATTGATTTTCTATTATTGTTGAGCATTTCAGTTAAGTAAATATGCAGTCAGATTTCCCTAATTAATACCTTCTCTCCCCAGAGAAGTCACATCTCCTGACCCTCCTGCTGACTAGTACTGGTAATATTTTCAAAGTTATATTGTAACAGGCCCTGGTAAGCACTGCAGGAGATAACATCTTGAATTGTAACTTTAGGAGCCATGCCACAGCCCCACCTATACTATCTGAATGACTGGTTGCTACATCCAGAATCCTGACTTTGTTTGGGTGGTTAGCTGCAAAATTATAATGTTTGTGTAAACTGTAAACCTGTTTAAATCCACAACTATTCTGTGTTTGTCCCATCTGATATATTACATATTTGAATTGGATATCAGATTCTGATCATTTTTAATATGATCCCTGGATTTGAAATGTTGTTATTGTATTTGATCATGTGTATTTGACAAAGGTTTGAAGCCTTGATGTTTATCAAATGCTACACAAATTTCATTTGACTGTCTTTGCATGTGACAGCTTATGCTTAAGCATATAATTAGCAGAAACATGACAAATAATGACAAGACTCTCAGCTGTGTACTCAGTGGCAGTGGGTGCTGAATGCTATGCTGAAGTTGAACTACACAAATATAAACGTTTGTGTAATATTCCATCAACAGATCTTATTTCTTTATTGGCAGTTATACAATACTGATTTACTGAATACTATATATCTTGCTGCTCAATATATCATTTAAAATATTGCAATATTTCTGTAAGTTCAATTTTTTTATCCTGATATTCATTGACATAATTGAATATCGAACCACCACTAAATTGGCACTCATTATAAAACTATTTGATATATGTATCAATGCAGTATTAAATACCTGAGAAAGTTGTCTAAATATGATTATATATGTCATACATCTATTTTATTTTGTGTATGCATTAAACAAAATAATATTACGCAATACTGTAAAATAGGTCAATAGTGTAGTAACAACCTTATTGCACGGAGTTATACTACAAACTCCCCAGTGAAATGGAGATACAACCTTTGGTGATCATCTATTGTTTTAATGACAAACCAACAATTGTTACAGTATTAGTCTTATTTCCCAATTCTTTACACTTTTATGTATCTAAATGTTTATATTTATGCTTGCACTTTCATATAATACAAATTTTTCATAAAATGCAGTAAAGTTTCAGATCAGATAAATCTCAGTTCAGATGTATTCACAGGAAATTGTTGCATAACATTAAATGCACATGACTAATACATTACTGAATGTCATATTAACTGTAGTGTCTAACAATCCTGGTGACACGTCACACATTCACATTGTGACTAGTTGGAATGACACTGTCATGCTTGAGTTCACTCACTAAAGTAAACCCACACGAACACAGCCACTGTCAAAATCATACTTCAGGTAGAGAGCATTTCGATCATCAGCTCTGATGAACATGTGTGTCTCCGCACGTTTATACGTATGCCTTTATCGGGGTCGTTTGCAGTTACCCCTTAATTCACCCCTAAACTTAAAGGCCCGTTTCTCAGTCTGCCTCCCCTCATCTCTCCCTAGCTAGCCCAGTCTCTGCAACGTGTCAGGTATCGGCCGAGCATCCTGCTGAGTTTGCGATACCGTGCCCCAGACTGCCACGTTCTCTTTGCTTCTGCTCGCAGTGTGACCCCTGTTTGGGAAATAACCTGCGAGTACATACTTCTGGTATCAACTAGATGATAAGTCACGCGCACCGCGTTGGTCACAACACCCGCCGCCACTCGAGCGCACGGCATCTCAGCCTGTCAACACAGTCCGCGTACAAAACTTACGGCACATGCAAATCCCGATGGCCAAAATTGCTGCGATTTGGGGTATTGTCGGAAAAGCAGTCACACTTACGCACTGACTTCTCCGGCGGAGGGTAAGTCGCTTCAAAACGTCTGAATCCCGTGTGAAACGACGACGTCTCGCGATCGCAGCATCTCAGAACCACGTCGCGCCGTCCTTACTCGGCCACTGACTGGGTGGGGTAAATCCCGACTCGGCGCCCGTGACTCCTCGAGCACACTCCGCCCGCCTCAGCTGCTGCAGCCAGTCTCAATTAGATCGAATAATTAGCTGCAGCATCGTGGGAGAAACAGTTACTCCATCTAGCGTGTGTCACTGGAGCACCTTAAGACAATGGCATCGCTAAACTACTGACTGCTAAATTACTGGAGCGTATGGTAGTCCTGTGGACCATTCAACGGCCCTCTTACTTGTTTATTTCATTGGCTTATTCATTAGTTCATTCACTTGCTCATACGTTTTTCCACTGACTATATATATATATATATATATATATATATATATATATATATATATATATATATATATATATATATATATACTTTCTTCTCTTCTTCGCCTTTTCCCACTAGGTGGGGTCAGCGGCCCGAATTCTTGATTTCCAGAATGTTCTGTCCTGGGCATCCTCTGGGGTGATCTGCAGTGCCTGCATATCCCTTCGGACACAATCCATCCATCTCCCTCTTGGTCTCCCCTTGGTCTTTTTCCTGGCACTCTCATGTCAACAACTGCTCTCACTTCGTTGTTTTCTTCCATTCTCTGCATGTGTCCATACTAGCGTAGTCTCATTTCTCTTGTATACTGTTCACTCCTAGCTCCTTTCTGATGTCCACACTCTACTTTCTCTCTCAGTATATATATATATATATATATATATCATAATGACCAGTTGGATCATTCACTGATTCACTCATTGGTTCATTCATTTGTCCTCTCACTTGCTCATTAGTTGACTCATTCATTGACCGACTCACTCACTGTCCATTTCATTTCCTCTTCCTCATCCAATGGGTCACTCGATCCCTCTCTCCATCTCCATTCCCTAAGTCCCTCCCTCCCCGACTCCCCCTCCTCCTCTCTGCCTGGCTCATGAACTAGTGAGTTCACTCACTGCCTTGGACAATTTCACAGGCTCACTATACCTTATATATACTGGCTCACTGACTGGTTCATCCATTGGTCACCGACACTGACTGGTTCATCCATTGGTCACTGACACTGACTGACCAACTCATTGATTCATTGTCTTACTCTCCGAGTCTCTGACTTATCCTGTCTCATTCACTGGCTTAGTCTTGGCTCATTCATTTGTTCACTCACACTGTTCGTTTAACTGCACAATTTCACTTTTTCACCTGAGCAAAAACACGGTTGCCTTTCTAAGAAACATACACGCTCGTATTACAGGTAATTCTGCTCCAGTCATGATACACGATACACCCCACAGACACACGCAAACAATGCACATTACGTAGGTATCAAACATGACACGTACAGATGAATGTGTGTCACTAAAGATTTATAGCAACAATGTAGTAGAAATCAAACATTAGACCGTATACAGTTGTGACACACGTTTATTCATTTGTCAAAACTAACCAGTAAAATGACACCCGTGAAAAACATACTGACATGTAATCTTTAGTTCCTTCTAAATCATCTTGTCATCATCAACAACACATTTGCTACAAAAATCACGACAGTTTGGGTAAAATAGTGACACGTTTCACTCCAAATTAAATTAATAAGTTTGGTGTATCCAACAAATATAGAATAAATAACTGTCAAGACATGCACTACTGGAATATCCTGAAATACATATATGCAGTATTAAAGTGGCTACTATTGCATGTGACGCCTTCATCGGATCTGTGAAATAATAACAATAACAACAAAATAAAGACATGCCACATTACAATCATTACATATCGTGACTATGAATTCCTGTCATTTTTATGGACTTAAAGAAACACTTAAAACAATTAATGTTTCATGAGGTCACAGTGTTTAAAATATAAACTACATGGACATACCAAAATATAGCAATTAGCATTACCTACAAATTGATAAAACATATATTCCATCACATGAGTAAATATAAAGGCACAACTAGATTAATACCCTCATGTGTTTATAAAAAATAATCCAGGCGTCATATTTTGTGTGTAATGTTTACTAGCACGTAGTGTACATATACTATATTGTAAGCAGTGTTTGCGTAATGTATACACTGTTAATTCATACTACTAGACTGCCTCACTGGATCAACACAAAGAAATCGTACGAGACCCACCGAGTGAACTACTCTCACAAGTGTAGTGTGCATATCAGCCAAAGCAAAGCAGCAGTGTCGTCCATCAATGTTATGATTTTACAGAAATATACACTTTATAATAATCTATTGTAATATAATTTAACTTACTTTGGAGCTGTCGAAGATGAGTACGACGTTTCGATCCGTCAACTACGGACCTTATTCACGTACTGATGTCACATGTGTTGGACAAGATAAAAGTAAAGGAGGCCATATACATCAAACAGAGAGCCCCTACCATGAACAGAGACCAGGGATACCATCTGCCTGCCAATTACAACCAAATTATCCCGCCGAAATCTAAGGCAACACACATGACATCAGTACATGAACTAGGTTCGTAGCTGACGAATAGAAACGTCGTACTCATCTTCGACATTAAGCTCCAAAGTAAGTTAAATTATATTACAATAAACCATTCTTGGAGCCATGAACAATATCTTCACTACTTTATAATCTAATTTTCAATGCTCAATTTATATTTCTCGAAAAAATAAAACGTGCATTTATTAATGCACAGATTAAAGACAATTTGAGGGGGAAATGGCTTAGTTTCACGAACATAATAAATAAATAAATATAAAACTACTGAAGGGTATAATTTTAATGCTTACAATCTACAATTTTTTTTAAACTGAACTCTATCTTATAACTTAATACCCTTCGTCATGGTCAGACCCATAATAAGAGGATTGCTCATTATTAACCGTTGTAGTTGAGAGATGGAACAGTATGGCCACCAGGGAGGCTAAAGCTCCCTAAAATGGGTAAACCATCCAGAAATAAATTTATATACAAATAATCAAATCAACAGACGTTTGTCAACAACAGAAAAACAGGAACACATAAAGCAACGCAAATGACAGAACAGAGCAGATGAGATCAGGGTGACCAATTAGGTGACAGTGACGCATACAACACTACATTTCCGTTCACCCCCTTTCGTACTCGCTATTGTTTAAAACATTTTACAAATTTACTCATCACAGAAGACGGTAGATTATCGTATTCAATTATATACGGATTCCACACAGAAAATAATGTGAGAATAATCTGTCTAAAATACAATTTACATACTATATGTATTAGAAGCGTCACTTACACATTATATGTGGTATCATGGAATAAGCAATAAGCCTGTGGATTTTCCGAGCAATTGCTTCCCTTTGGAAAGCAATCTTGTAATGTTTCATAAAATTAATCTTGTTAGACTGTTTCCACATTGTGTCTGTTTTCAAAACAAAATCTGTGTTTTCTACGTAGAATTGTTCGGCATATGAATGTGGTTGTGGTAATTTTTGTGTAAACCAGCTTCAGATCTACACAGAAAACATGATGACTTCACGACAATTTCATCACCATGCAAAGTAAAAACATGACATCTGCCTGGAACTAAAGATGTCGACCAATGCACAACATCTCCAAAATCACAGCAAATTATTTTATATTTAAATAGCTATAGCCACTTCGAATAAGACCATAAACCTTGTTCTGTTGTATATTTGTTATCATAAAAATACAGTTAAAAACAGCAGTTACATGGATAGAAACTCTAGCTTCCCTGTGACACAGGGTGCTGACCTCTGCCCATATGTGATGTTATATATATATATATTCCTGGGCTGTGGACTTTGCGAATTGGTGTTAGTTCTTCCAGACGTGACAACTAACAGAGACTAGGTGCTAGAACTCGTGAAGCAGGACGCGATCAGACCAGTGCAACAGATGCAGCAGCACATTGTCACACCGAATATGTAGGTGGCCGTCGTTACCCAGAATGCAAACCAGTAGAGCGTCGGATGGCAATACTCGGAACTGCTCGGGTCTTCGCTGTTGAAATCGTTGTAGACGCGATAGATCCAAACATTGCCTGCAAAACAAAGTTATAATAAGCCTATGTAGTATGTCGATTAATACTTATTTTTTCATGGAACTGAGCTGAGCAATATACAAGAATGGGTAACGTCAACAAGGATGGGATCATGTCAGCTTAGGGGTGCACAGCCTATCCAGACCAGTCCTCTATTATAAAATAGAGGTCTAGTAATGCTGCATTATGCAATACACACACCCTAACATCATCCGTCATAAGTTGTAATGACTTCCCTGTCAACCACTGAACCAGTGACATCATCAGAAAGTTCCACCCACATATCCAACCTCTGTACACCTTTGACCACAAGATCACACATATCTGGATGAATAAATCATTTTTAGACAATTTATATTGCCAGCTCACACGTGACGTTGCAATATAAATTGATGGTGCGTAAAAGTCAAGCTAAGATGGGCTTAGGTGGCACGTCACCTTTGAATGGAAACAGCCAGAATAGTGTCTCCACCTGCTGGATGATACTTGTAGAAACAGTAAAACGACACCACTGACACTAGATGGCGCCATAAATTATGTTAGTTTCCAGTACACAGTTTGTACAGATCACTCGATCTGACACACGCAAAAGTGATCCTTTGTATTAAAATAGCAACACAGTTTAAGCAAGACACACAAAACGTACCTGATGTACAGTCACTAAAGACTACAGTGTACACTATAGGTAAACAAAATTATGGAATCAATCGTCAATGCTGGCTTTGATAAATATCACTGTTATGGTATCAGTCACAAGTAAAAAGGGGATGTATGCTTATTAGGACACTAGTACACTGCTTTAATACGGAATATTACTAGGTGTTGCCATAAACACACACACGCACGCAGCGCACGCACGCACGCACACCACACACTCACACGTTCATACATAGACACACCAAAATGTTTCTATCCAAAGTCAAACAGTACAGAAAAATAAATATTTTGATCTGTTTTTTGGGTATCTGAATCATACCAAATACATATTCATTATGTACCTGTTGTAACATCAACAAGCACAATTACAATCATTAAACGCAGTGTGCATAAACCAACCTGCTATAAACCAAGCAAACAGGAAACAGTTGAGTGTTCCATCGAATGGATTTGTCTTGGCAACATTTTCAGTTTCGTCATCTTCGTCAAGACGGTTCTTGACACGCTGTGTGACATTTGAGAGGTTCTTCAAAATGCCGAAGACGCCAGCAACGATCAGGTAGATTGGAATGTAGTGTTCCCGCGGACACTGGCCTAGGTACATGCTCCCTGGAAACAACATTTGTTTGTGTGTAACCATAACAATAGGCCAAGATCTCCCAGAGTCCTTTGGACTATAATATAGTGAGTTTGTAATTATGATTGAAAAGTGTTTTGGGGAATCATTCTCAGTGTGAATTATCTTCACAATAGTCATCTAATTGGCATTTTTCTCTGGTTATTCATATGAGATGGCCAGAACCACAGCGAACTTGTGTGAATGCAGTGAAATTATATAGTTGTTCAGAATACTCATTTTCATACATTTGTCACTCTAATGGTGCATGGTGGACAAAAAGTGAGGTAATAAGTTTGTCAGACTTTCAGCCCAAAGGACCAAGAAGGCAAAATGCAGGGCAGCAAACAAATGTAGGACAATAAGTGTATTAATAATGTACATTATCTATCAATTATTCTCATGATCACTTGTAAGACAATGGGCTGACACTTACAGATTCAGCGGGTGACGGTTAATTGGGAGCCCAACAAATGACATATTTTTTGCATTTTGCGAGACATTTCTCTCGCTTGACAATCTTGTAAATACAGGTTTAATATGTACCATATTTCATTCCTCCTACATGGGATCATGAGTTGTATGATAAATATCCTTCTTATAACAATAAACTGAACTGACACTAAAGACCAAAGTTGATTGTTTCGATAATTTAAACAAAAGTTTCTTTTTCTTTTTTAGTAATTCAACTGCAGTTTTACCTATACTCGTAGAGAAAGCTGTCAGAAATGTCTTGGCCTGGATAGTTGGAAACAGGGCTTTATGCAGGACCAAATTATTGCCAGTACGTCACACATGTTTTGGTGGACACATGGATGTTAACTATTAAGCCAGTTTACAAATTTTAAATGTGTCTGATGACCTAAAATGGACTACACCATTTACCCTCACTTCTAAGGCATAACTGAAAATATCTATGGTTTTGAAAGCTTTTTTGCTCCTTCATTTTTTTACCTGTCCACAAAGGTTTTTACCCGTCCAAATGACGGGTGGACGGGTCTCTGCATAAAGCTATGGCTGGAGAGATGCATTTGATAAGATGTCCAGGTACTTGCTTACATAAACTGTAAATGGTCATACGTACCTATGACTATCATTGAGATAGGTATCGCCAACACCAAGGCGACAACGATAGTACATCCAACTGGAATAAAAAGTTAAACACATGTTAGATACTCAACAAAATACACTGACATGCCCCCTAAATGTTATCAGTGGGACAAAGGAATGTTTAAGTGTGCTAGGTGGTGTAAACGTGATGTCAGACGAGCACCTATGTTTATATAAACCTCTACATGTCTATAAATAAAGACCTGCAGTACATTCTCTTTACATGCAAGTTCAATATACCAGGTATTTACAACTTGTGCTGTCTTTTATTATATTAAAGTCACATTTATTGTGACATTTTTAATGGTCTGGCTAGTTACCTTCATTATACAAATGTTCATCAATTAATTGCTGTTGTTGACAAGACAATCCCTCAGGGATCAATGTACACTATTATGAGCGATACAAGGCAAAAATAATTTGCTACCGGGGGAATAAAAATACATGTTGTCTACTTTGTAAGTTTATATTCACCCATCTCTGAAACCATTCATTCATATGTATGTCATAATCCAACTTTAAACTAAATTATGTTAATGTCGATTAAAATAAATTATGTATTTTAGGCATGTATTGTCACAGAGTTGATTTGTTGAAACATTCATTGATAAAACAAGTTCTGATATTTTATTCAGCTATTTAGTAAAACATAACATATAAATTGACCAAGCAGAGCTCTACTGACTAAACATTTTATTTCTGCCAGGGATCACTGTGGCTGATTGTGTCAGTACCAGCTCCTCTCTAGTCTCTACCTCAGCAAATCACTCTTTCAATGTCGCCCAGTGAAATCGCCCACAAGAACTGTGGTCAGCCACACACTGCACGTGTTACAGCAGGAGCAGTCAGACCACATTTGCATTTTCCATGGGCGACCATTATAACGTTTCCTTCATTTCCTACTTATCTTCAAGAGCTCTGTTATTGAAAATTTCACAGCATATTTACCGTCCATAGACAGAAGTTCTGTGAAAAATTTAAGAATTTCTCATACCTCAGGCTCCCACAAACCTCTTTCAAACCTTACACCCGTCCATTTATGCTTGAACCACCCACGGATTGCTGCTGATTACATCACCAGGCAAAATGACAACTGTATAAATACGCAGAAATGCACCGACTGACGGCTGTCATAATTTGACAGCTCTGATGCCACGCTGCACGAAAACATCATTTCTAATCACTCCACACTACATATGTGCTCACAGAAATTCAGACAACCTGCATAATGCTGATTTTATAGGGTACTCTTTTGTTGGGGAATGGCAGATGAGCACCTTATTGTGGTCTTACAGCAGGATGTGAATGGATTCCCATCAGTTGGTCATGTCTTCAAATTGGGGCGGGTATTTGCACTGTTCCCACGGCTGACACAGTAGCGACTGGCAAAGTCAACTTTAACTCTGCTCAATCCACAGCTTCAGGGAGATGACTGACCAGTGACAGTAACAGCTCAACCACCTGGCTTGTGACGATGCAAGTTCTTATTTTTGAGCATAAATGACTTCACTTGTATAGGCTAAATACTGGGGTACTTGTTTTTCATTATTTGTATTGAAAGATAAATAATTATGCCTGAACCCTGCATGTTGCATGCCATTATAATTCACCTATAGACATAATTATAGCAATTGGGTAAGTGTTATAAATGACATATTTCAGCATGCACTTTTCGACACTATGACAAAGTAAAGGCAAGTTCTTATATAGCGCAGTATCCAGTCCTCAGGACTGCTCAAAGTGTTTATTTTACACCTTACATCCCTCAGTTCCCTGGCAGACCTGTTCCATCAAATACCATCTCAACTTCTCTGGGAAGCATCTAACAATGCTGCCATTAATGCGCAAAGGCTGCTCGTACAAATATCAACCACTGTTTATAGCCAGGTATTCATTCATACAGTTATGTGAACTGGAGCAATGAAGAGTGAAAAAACATGCCCCATGTTTAACACTGCAGCACAGGATTTGAACCTGGGTTCTTTTAGTCGAGAGTCCGAATCACTAACCCTGAGCAATGGCTCTCTATAACTGGGGCGTAAACGTAACTATGGGTGTACATGCATGTAACTATGGGTGTACATGCATGTTTGATTGTTTTATGTTGTTGATGTTGAAATAATTCATGCTTGTGTATTATGAGATTTATGTCAAAACTCTGACACACCTGCTCGGATATGGCCTTTGTGCTTTAGCCATGTAGACGCACATACACACACCACACACCACATGCACGCACATACACACATACCACACACACATACAGTCATACACACACACATACCACATACACCCACCACATGCACGCATGTACACAGACTGATTTACTTATTTAGTCTAGTTCATTCATGTGTATGTATAAGCAACAAACATTCACTACCCACAACTGTACTCTCATAATCAGTGCTAACGCGCGTCATCAGACTTATCTCATGAGGTGATGGGGCATATCACAAACAGTACTGTTCATGGCAAATGCAGGAGTGCATGTTTATCCATTTTATACAAACAGAGATTACCCGCTATCACCGTTATGTTAGGCCAAGACAGCTTATACATTTGGTGGATTCACACATCAGGATTATTCATGCACAAGGATCCACCTCTGTCTTCAGCCAGGTAGTCATGCACACTTATGGCAGAGAGAACTGGAGCAATGCGGATTGAACCAAATAGCCCATGATTCAAAACACATTCTAGCCACTCCCTACCGCACACCACAACAAGTGGGCAAACCCATAATCCTCTAGATGGGTGCACTGACACACTTGTAGGTGTGTTAACCAATTCTCACTTGGCTGTGTAACTTCACCGAGATGACAAATGTGCTTTGCTTATGACTACAATAATATATGTCTGAGTAATTAATTAAATAAATTAATTGCTAATAAAATACTGTGTCTGTAAACACATTGCACAAATGCATACAGTTACTAATAGTGTCTAGTTTGTACAAACCGTTACACCATCACTTCGTAGGATGTTTACACTCACACAGCCCGCGTACACCTGACAGAGCCTTTGACATTGCCCCTTGGTACTCCCAATTTCAAAATAATGTATGTACGCTATTTACTGGCCATTGTGAAAAGGTCTGTCATATGCACACTACCTTGGTGTGTTTATTCACCTAACTATCTATAGACTGAACCAGCACCTCACATGACAACAGCTAGTTGATATTTACAGTGCTGTGTAGACTGGGGGGCGGGAGTGGGGGAGTAATCCCTTTCATCCCATCCAGTGTTAAGTTTTTGTGTCACTAGGGGGTGGCACTCACTGATACAAAAATGTCAACAGACAAGTTGGGACAACTAACACAGATCACCTGATCTTGAACGGCAAACAATTAGTTTCAAAACCAGGATGTCAACAGAATAATTTTATTAATGTGTTCTGAAGGGATGTCACGTGAAATTTCACAGTCCAGAAAATCTATTTAATGATAAAACTTTGTCTTGACAGTTGACACCATCAATTCGGGGGCTGCCCCCTTCATGGATGTGTACGTGCATGGTGGGGTAATTCTAAATAGTTAAACATTGTAATAATAATTCTGGGTATGCTGATTAAATAACAGTAACAAATAGTAACGATATGCTGTAAAACATGATAAAAACTGTATAAATTATTTTAAACATTTCTTTACAGATTAAGTTATATTCTTGATGTTGCTCAGAACATATGACATCTTTTCGTGTTTATTTGTTCAAAAAAATGCTACCACAAATATGTAGAATAGGACTCATGATTTGAAATGGCTTCAAAAAACCCAGAACGATTAATCTCAAGTGACGTAACTGTTAATACTCTGCCCCCACAATGTGTTCAACAGACAGTCTTATAAGGTGTTTTAGTAGTGTTTAATAATTTTTTACAAATTTTTTGAATTCTTGATTTGTCGCCTTTATTTTTAAAAAATTTAAAATGTTATAGGGGAGCATAAGTCAAATGGAGCACTTTAACAAAATAAACCCGTACAACTGATTAAACATTTAAACTGGATACTATAATTTATTAAGTTTAAAAATATTCTATTTTCAAACTTTTCCCAGCTGATCCATATTGGGCCAATTACTATGTCAATGCAATTGTACCTAACTTTTATCAAGTTATTACGTATGGTGAAGGTAAATTTTTTTAAAAAAAAAATATTCTTATATATGCATGACATGAATCGGTAGCATTATTTACAAACATGAAACTCGCACTGTCCCATCAGTTTGGCATCCCAAAACCCATCTACACATATTGTTATAGGGCAACTTTTAAATAAGTACCCTTGTTAAAGCTTACCCAGAGTTGGGAACAATAAATTGTACAACAATAAGCATGAAACAAATGTAATTTAACACCGACAAAACAGTGGTGAAATTTTATGATAACACTATTAGACCTGGCATAAAAGTTATGCAAATGTCTCAAAATATCTTCACAATCTTCCAGGTCTCTGCATACTTAAACTATTACACTTAAACTATTACACCTAAACAGTCTGCTTCTTTAACATTTGAAAGTTTGTTTAAGTTCATGTAGATATCTGGAAATTTTAGATGAAAGCCTTGTGGCTTGAAACCCATACATGACGACTTAATAGGGTTATGTACAATATCATGTCATGGGTGTACTATAGCAATTTTAATAACTTAACCTAATTTTGGGAAAGAGCACAATACCATCAATATAAACACTGAAGTTTAGAACAGTGTATTACTTTTTTTTAAATAAAAAAAATATGAACAGATTGCATGCTTTTAATGTATGCTGGGTGGCACTACACGATTCATTTATTTTGTCATATGTACTTGACCAATTCTAAGCAGGACTCGAAATTCATGAAATTATTTACTTGTCCTAAATGACATGGTATAACCAAAAGTTCACTTGTCCATTTAGCAAATCACTTGTCCTTGGAACAACTAAGTTTCACATAATATTTCTTCGCCATCTTTTTGTCTTTTTGTTTCAATGCCACCAGTTTAATTAATGGCTGCTTTCGACAGCGGCCACCTGTAGTACGTCTCAAGTGGTTCTGGCTGTAAACAGTTACAATGTCCCACGGACAATAATTACACCTGTAGTAGCAATTTCACTTGTCCGGTTGTCCAGTTGTCACAGGCTGATGGACACGCGGAATTTCTAATCCTGCTAAGTATTATAATAAATGACACCATCCACCCTTTACCCCAAATAGTCAAACTCCACCCCATCAGACAGGTAGGTCACTCTCACCTGTACTCAGGATGATCAATAGAAACTTCTTGAAGAATTCAAAGATGCTGGATGACTCTTGGCGGGCAGATCGCACTTGTCCAAAGAGTGAGTCATAGGAAGGAGGGGGGTCTGTCAAGAGAAACGACCACTGATCACGTCAACAGAAACAAACTTATGCAATGAATTAGCACCTGTTGTGTTCACGAGTATGTTTCCTGTGTACAACTGGACTGGTAGACATGGTAGTCAAGGTAGTTTCTGTCGCCATGTCTCAAAGACTATAACTGTCCTTGTTAGACGGAGTACAACTGTGTAGGTATCTACCAGTAGGTCAGCTGATTAAGAGACTGCTGAGTTTTGATCATGAAGGAAGGAAGGTAATTTCAATCTGACTGAGGACATTGTTGAGTTAGAAAGTTGAGGTATTTATTAATAACAAACTGTCCTATGAGCTATGATTGACTTGGAATTTACTTACAAGAAAACTTACAGAGACAGTTTACAAGGTACTAGAACAACTAATGGTAAGTGTAATGTACTCCTGTACACAGGTACCATGAAGTGTCATGTACTCCTGTACACAGGTACCATGAAGTGTCATGTACTCCTGTACACATGTACCATGAAGTGTCATGTACTCCTGTACACAGGTACCATGAAGTGTCATGTACTCCTGTACACAGGTACCATGAAGTGTCATGTACTCCTGTACACATGTACCATGAAGTGTCATGTACTCCTGTACACAGGTACCATGAAGTGTCATGTACTCCTGTACACAGGTACCATGAAGTGTCATGTACTCCTGTACACAGGTACCATGAAGTGTCATGTACTCCTGTACACAGGTACCATGAAGTGTCATGTACTCCTGTACACAGGTACCATGAAGTGTCATGTACTCCTGTACACATGTACCATAAAGTGTCATGTACTCCTGTACACAGGTATCATGAAGCAGCCATCTAAGTCACAGAAATGTTCAGTTCGCAGTCGCGACATATTTTATTATTACTGAGATTATGTGTGGATAGTTTGGTAGAAATCAAATGAATGATTTTACACTGACAACTGACTCTTAAAGTAGTAAATATATACATTCCAAATTTGTAGTTTGCTAAAATCATTACACATGTGTCAGATATAACATGGTTATTACGTCTTCAACATTCTGCTGTTTTTACACGCAATAACTGTAGAATTACAACAAATAATCGGGTGCGACATGTGACCGTAGTAGATTGTGTCTGCGGCTCTGCCACTCTTTCGACCAATCACAACTGTTTGCAATTTTCAAAATTACAACTTTGTGTAATTATAATAATAAGTTATAGTGCAGCTAGACCTCACACGTACCATTAGTGACGGTATCTGTGTTGCTGTATGAGGGCGGTACCGCATCGCTACTGCCGTACGATGGTTGGTATGCGGGTGGGGGGAGGTGTTCTGGAGGGGGGTCCGAGGCCGCCCCAATCTCAAGATCAAGGTCCTGCAACACAACATACTATAAGTCAGCTTCTAGAGACATATCAACCCTTCCTTTGGACAGGTAAACTCATTTGGGACAGGTAGGAATTTCACTGGACTGCTGGTGGTCTTGTCAAAATTAAGGAGCAAAAAAGGTTTTCACAAAAATGATGTCCTATGAAATTGGGTGTCACACGTGTGTTTGTAGTTTATGTCAGGTCATAATACATATCTCGCGTGGCTGGTGTGTACGTGAGTTAACTTGCACATGTCTACCACAACATTTGTGACTGGCAAAAATTATAGCCTGTATATAGGCCCGATATCCACACAACTTTTGGATGGTAAAATATATTTGGGACAGGTAGAAATTTCACTGGACCATCCAGGCCTTATTTGCAGAAGTCACATGCATATCAGCTGACATACACACAAGACAGTGCAGCTGTGTACCATGACCTGAAACATACTATAAATATTATTTATAGTATATTTATTAAATACATGTGTGACACCCATTTTTTTTTATACACATCCACCAACCATGAAAGGAAATTTCAACCCATTGAAAAGGGTTTTACCCATCCAAGTGTGGTGGGTGGGTCTACTGGGGACTCGGTCAGGCCTACCGTATAAGACAAGTCAGACAACAGACGTCTGGCTTCGAGATCTTCAGTGCGACCCCTGTTGACCTATCTCAACCACATACATATGGAGTATTGTGGTTTCATGTGTTGTGTATAGAAAATAACAGTAATTAATTTACTGGCATTGTTGCAAAACCAACTGGTAAGCACACTAGTCGTCAGATGGAGGGGCTGGTTTCAACCAGTGATACACGTGTCGTTATAAAAGTCTGTGAACAAAATTGGTAAAGGATTCAGACATAATCAAGGTTCCTTGAATAACTGTTCAATAATAAGCTGTCCACCAGATAAAGTTCTTAAATAAATAAATTTTGCTAACTGTACATATTTTAATATCTACAGAAATTGTAGATGAACTTTGTATTATTTAAGAAATAAGGCCAAATTCACTTGGTCATGGACCATTATAATTTGTTATTGTTGTTTAATTTATTGTGCACACAGTAAAGCACCAGTGTAGAATGTAGATAGGCACTTCGACTAAATCTGCTGCGGCTGTGATTTTGCTTGCGCACAAAGCTGCATTGCAGCAGCGTCGTCTTGTTTACTTGGACCTGGTTAGTCCTGGTAAGTCGAACTTTATCTACGTCGTTTTATTTTTTTAATTTGACCAAAATTAAGCTAGATTTCATTGATATGATCGATTTCATTGTATCTGTGCTTCATTAATAATTTACCAAAATTTATGTTATGGTACATGTATATTGAAATACTTTGTGTTTTATATAATCGACAGATTTTTTATTAGTCTGTCCTGAAATATCTTTGGCATGCATGGTTGCAAAATGCAGTTTTTAGCCATTCAAACAGCGTGAAGTTTTACCGTTGTTGTGTGTTGTGTCTCGGTGAAATATTGTGTGTGTCACAAAACAAGTCGGGTTAAGCAATATAGGTGTGGGTATATCAAAATATTTTGTGTTTAGCGTAATTTAGGATGTTTATTTTAATCTGTGGTGAAGAAATGTTTGGTGTGCACAGGCTCCAAAGATGGTTTTGAGCCATTCAAAAGTTTCACCATTGTTAACCCAGTTAGCGTAGGCGTTGTGTCACGTGTGTATCGATGGAATCGTGCGTATGTTACCAAATTATTGGTTTTTAAGCTCTATACATATATATGTGAACATATTTTGTGTTTAACCTAATCTATGGGATTTATGTTAGTCTGTGGTGAAGAAATTTGTGGCATGTTTCAACCAAAAATATGGATTTGCGCCATTAAAAAATCCTGACATTTAACCGATATGTCACTTTGATCCTGCATGGACCCTGTACTGAAATAATTTGTAGGGGCAAAAGTATAAACAAATTGACAATTTTCATTATAATTATAAATCATTTTAACCTGCACCACATTTATGCTGTACATTTAACAGGGGTAGAAATAGTGGTAGTCCGAGGACTAAAAGAAACTTGGTCGGACTACCAAAGATGATGCCAGCAGTAGTCCGATGGACTACCACAAAATTTGGGAATATTTTTTTTCTAATGTTGCAACATGTCATGTTATTTTGCTTAAATCTGGGCCATATGACTACCAGATATATCTGAGGACTACCAGATTTCCCAACTAAGTAGTCCTGCTGACTACCAGAAATTCTGGAGTTATTTCTACCCCTGTTTAATCATCAACTTCATCCACATTGTATATAGTGCAATAATGCTCCAGAGTCACAGAGACCGAGTGGTATCCTGCACTAATCTTACTTGAATGGAAGAAGAACCCTTGACCCTTAATTGTATTATGTACCCAGCAAACAAGGAACCATTTCTGAACCAGTTGGGACGTGTCATACTGGTTCACAATTGGTACTGCTCCACCAGTACATGTTTTCAAGTGTATTCACGTGTCAGAACTGGTACGGTTTAACTGATATGTGTCATCACGTGGAAAATTTGTGATTTCACAGTAAACATATTTAGACTACCCAAGTCGATTAAGAATATTAAAAATAACAACTTTGGAAACAAGAATTAATCACGAGAGCCAATTTACTGGAAGTTTTTAAAATAATAAATGGGTTGGATAGTATTTTTCCTGCCGACTTCTTTATTATGGAAAATGAGCATGGCAAAACAAGAGGGCACCCTTACAAAATATGCAAATTCCACTCTAGGCTTGATATACGAAAGTACTCTTTCACTCAAAGAATAGTAAACGATTGGAATAGACTTCCGGAAGTGCTGTTATGTCCGCAAGCGTCAACCAATTTAAGGGTCACATTGACAAGTATCTACGAAATAGGGCGGAGGATTACACGAGTCAGTGATTGACTGCCTTCCTCGTCAACTCATCGACTACATAGTAGAAGAGGATTCAAGGTAAATTCAAGGTAAATTGAAGGTAAACACGTGTCGACACACCACATTTGTTCTCATATGCTGATGAATTCACGTACGGAAACACGTGAATTGAGCCAGTTGAACTCGTGAATTCACTTATAGAACATGTGAAATCACGGGTCCATGTTTGCTGGGTATAGTTGTGTTTGAACTTGGGGCTATTAAAATCAATTAATGTTGAAAAAAAATGACTGGTTAAAATCGTACAATATCTAACTTCATGTACGTCTAGTCATATCGTGTAATTAGCGCTGGTGTTGCAGTAAAATCGTAGTCGCAGAGAGTGACGCTGACACTTTCAGTCAGTGTTACCCCGACTCAGTGACTGTCGCGTCGCCGGTGCGACCATCATCAGTAAACATCACCACTACAACACGGCCACAAGCTGTCTATTGATAAAACGGAATGGCTATACGTCCGGATACGGACGAATAGCCTGGGGGACTATTCGTCCGGATACGGACAAATAGCCTGGGCGACTATACGTCCGGATACGGACGAATAGCGTATGTCGTCCCCCTGGCTATTTGTCCGGACATATTTCTCGCGAGAGTTCAATTCAAATTTGCGCAAGCGGCACAACTGAGATGGATGAGCTGGCCGTTGGACGTGAATTCCCAGACATTCAATGATTATCGGCAGCTGTTGAACACTTTGAACACACCAATTTCGTGCAATTTATAAAAGGACAGCAGAAAAATAGAGGCAGATATACGTAGAAATACACGAAAGACGAACAACACGGCCATCGAGTATGCCAATCTTACGTATGCTTGCGTCCACGGGGGAAGAGCATACAAGACCAACTCCAAGGGGGTGTGACCTCATCAAAGGTATTATTACGCTTTCTGAATTAGTTACAGTCAATTATTTATGCTACGACTATACATACACTATTGTGATATCCCCCACTGTATAGCTAATGTTTCATTATGCATTTTACACGGCCCTTTTTAAGGTGCCAGGCATTATCAACATGTATCGAGCGATATTAGATGCAATCAACAACAAGAGCGTTCTAGAAAGGGACGGCATATGGACTTGTCACATAATAATTATGTCCTAGACGTTATGTCCTAAATTTATTATTATGTTTTTCTGGTTTTTTTTGCACTTTTTTCTTAAATCTGTTGATATATGCCTGGCCTAGCACTGATGATGGCATTCTTTGTAGAATTTTTTTGCATTATTTAGCTTCTTGTTTTGGGGACATCATCCAAAATATTCACGGTCACCTGCAGCCACCCAAATTCTCACATGCTTTGTTAGAGGGTGTTTCAGTATATGCAGCCACCGGAGTTTGTGAACATTTTCTTTTACTTTCAGTTCATTCAAGAAAGCATGTCCTGCGCAAATCAAAATCATCGCTACGAAAGATGGACAAGAAAGTTATCAAGAGAGGGCGACCAAAAGGGGCTGAACAGACTGTGATTGGTCTGCCAGCCAAGTGGAAATGTTTCACCAAGCCAGTGGTATTCTGCAAGAAAGATCCTCTCAAAAAAAAAAACGAAAGTAAGAAAAAACATCTGGTCTGCTGTCAACCTGGAATTTTTGGATTATATTGTATGTAAAAGTAAAGGTAATTTTTTTATATAGTGCAGTATCCAGTCTTTAAGATTAACCAAAGCAGTTTACGCTTTACTTGTAGACCTGTTTAATAGTATACCATTTTATATAATTCATAAGAAACAGCCTGTTACTGTTACTAGACATGTTCATGCAATGTTGTTAACATGGTGTTTCAGTCATCCTCAGCTGGCTGGTGGGGAACAGGGAAGACACCACCCTGGCTGGCACTTTGATTGAGAGAGATGATGTTGAAGTCCGTCCCGAGCGTCTTCCAGGTAAAATAACAGATCCAAGCAATGTTGGAGGTTTCGTTCCCACACCCTGGCATTTTCGTGTCTAGATGGTTGATGAAAGAACTCGCAAGGCAAGGCTTGGATTTTTTGGATTGCCACCAGCTGTCTACGTAATTGATAGCTGTGCCTTATAGGCATTCTAAAACAACTTGGTGTTATGGTGCAACATTGTTTCAACATGTTGACCTTGCTGTTTAAAAAACATCTTTGCCCATTTTCTTTTTCATTGGATTGTACATAATATGAAACATTTGTTTGATCTTTGGTTGATATAAGTTCTGATTGATCATTTTTTTAAATGGAAATATTTGTTTTTAACTGCTTTATGAATTATGGATAAGGTTTGTTTACTCTTTGGTAATTGAAGACATTGGTTCTAATGGTTATAATGTTGTAGTTTGTATATTTTGCATTATGAAAACCCAATATAAGGTTGATCTTATTTGTTCACATGAACCAGTATGTTTATTATTTTAAATTTAAAGATGTGGGTGGATTTATGCTATTAGGTGTAGTTTATACAGAGCTTTTATTTGTGTATTTACTTATTTATTTACGTTTATTACTTTTAAATGAAGATGTGGGTGGATGTTGTGCACTGAGGCTAGTGTATTTATATCAGAGAACGTATGTGTGTGGAATCTTGTATATCCTGTTTTACATTTATTTGAACCAGTATTAAGAACAAAAATTTAGATGTTGGTGGATTTATGCACATTAGGTGTAGTTTATACAGAGGACGTGATTAACTTGTATTGTATATCTCGTTTTATTTATTTGAACCATTGTTTGATTGGTCTTTTATTTATGTATTTTACTATTTTATTTACGTATGTTTATTACCTTTCTAAATGAAGATGTTGGATGATTTATGTACATTAGGCTAGTGTATTACCTTTCTGTTTTTGAACTTTCTGTTTTTGATGTTCAGTATTAAAGTCATCTCTGTTTACTCATGTGTTTGGTGTTATAAAATAGACCTCCATAACGAAAATATTACAACTACAGATAGTTTATACAACAAATGATCATCATTTTCATTACCTCTTGATATAACATACTGCAATAATTATATTTTAAATTTCATAGATATATTATTTCGGACCACAGTTTATAAACGGTATTTGAATTCATTATTTCGCTTTCGTAATTTTAATCATGATTAAAAACTAGTAGTGGCGACATCTGGCGATGGTACATAGATTTTTGCGTAACGTACAGCAAAAGAAATGTACATGAGTTTTGCCATATTTCTATAAAAAAAGGGAAACGGACAATTCAAATAAAGGCCGAAAATGAAACAAAGTTCAAGTAAGTCGCTCGTGTTGTGTAAGTGACATACTATAATGGAACATGTGAATAAAAACTTGCCGTATTGTGATTATTTCAGAAGAAACAGTTATTTAAACATAAACACAAACATGCCTTCTTAATCAATAGTATAGCACTCACGTTCGGTCACGTAGCATATGGCGCGATGTCGGGCTATTTGTCTGTATTTATCCGGTCAAATAGCGCATACGCAAACATGTCATGAGCTATTTGTCCGTATCCGGACGAATAGCGTATACGCAAACATGGGCTATTTGTCCGTATCCGGACGAATAGCGTATACGCAAACATGGGCTATTTGTCCGTATCCGGACGAATAGTCCCCCACGCTATTCGTCCGTATCCGGACGAATAGCCACGGCTGAAAGTACTCTTTCACTCAAAGAATAGTAAACGATTGGAATAGACTTCCGGAAGTGCTGTTATGTCCGCAAGCGTCAACCAATTTAAGGGTCACATTGACAAGTATCTACGAAATAGGGCGGAGGATTACACGAGTCAGTGATTGACTGCCTTCCTCGTCAACTCATCGACTACATAGTAGAAGAGGATTCAAGGTAAATTGAAGGTAAATTGAAGGTAAACACGTGTCGACACACCACATTTGTTCTCATATGCTGATGAATTCACGTACGCAAACACGTGAATTGAGCCAGTTGAACTCGTGAATTCACTTATAGAACATGTGAAATCACGGGTCCATGTTTGCTGGGTATAGTTGTGTTTGAACTTGGGGCTATTAAAATCAATTAATGTTGAAAAAAAATGACTGGTTAAAATCGTACAATATCTAACTTCATGTACGTCTAGTCATATCGTGTAATTAGCGCTGGTGTTGCAGTAAAATCGTAGTCGCAGAGAGTGACGCTGACACTTTCAGTCAGTGTTACCCCGACTCAGTGACTGTCGCGTCGCCGGTGCGACCATCATCAGTAAACATCACCACTACAACACGGCCACAAGCTGTCTATTGATAAAATCATCCGAAGACGAAGTCAATATTATTGATAATAATTAACTTTAGCCAACACCACGAGACAACATGCAAATAACGTTACACAGACAAACGTCTAAACCGCATAAGCCATGATGAGGGGATCCGAATGTACGAAAACAAAACCAACCTGCTGCTTCGACATATTTCTTGTTAGTCTCGTTTCTTGTCAACATCACATGACTGTGTCGCGGTCGAGTTAGTAACTACTCTCGCTTTTCCAGATTCCGTGATGTGGCGCCACCGTTTGTCGCCGCTGATGAGTCTGGCCACACCTTCAGATTGCGAGAATGATTGTTGAACGAAGACAGCTTAACGCTTTGAAACATCGTATCAGAAAAAATAAAGACCAGAAAACCTACACAGAAAACAATAAGTGCTTGTTCATTTGGTCAATTTGGTTTAGTTGAAGTGTTGAAAACGTGTTTTTCTTGCCAGAAACCTCTCCCGCCTCATTGTTGGGAAAATTTCAATCTGCCTGCCTAGATCTGTCCCTCTGCTACACCTTTCAAAGGCGTTCCTGATGCTCATATTCGGTACATGTAACAGTGATGTACCGTTTGATGACGGTTGGAACTTAACTTTCTGTTCCAAAAGAATGAACGATGCAGTGCATATGAGTGGTCACGTATATTTGCATTAACACGTACCCTGAGGTAATAAATATATCAATTTATTACTTCAGGATACGTAAATGCTATTTACTGAGTCAGGCATATATTAACGATAAGCGTTGATTCCTGGTTTTTATAGTTGATTAAAAATTACGCTGTCCGTCGATTTCTGGTTTTCATGATGAATTATTACGCTGTTCGTGATACTTTAATGTGTATATTTAACAAGATTTAACAAAATTGCCACTTAGAGATTCAACTCTAGATGGCAGGTGGACTAGGAAGCCATTTGGCTTATCGATCGAGAGTCCAACCTATCTATCGAAGTATACCCCGCCCGTCTTAGGTATATATCGATTTTATTTTTAAATATATTAACACTACTAACACCTACACAATCAGCTGATAACATGTTCCATTCGCTTACTGTTCTTTGTGAAAATGAAAATTTTCTAATAACTAGTCTACACTGCTTCTTTGCTAATGTAACTCCATGTCCTCTAGTCCTTCTCTCTTCCTTGACTGTGAAAAAAATATTTCTGTCAATATTTTCATAACCATTCAATATTTTAAACATCTCAATCTGATCTCCTCTCAATCTTATACTGCCTTTCAAATTGTGTTTAGTTACTTGATTAAGCTGTATCAAGGCTCGTAATTTGAGAGAGATGTAAGCATGTTCAAATGGTAAACAATAGGTCCGTCCTACCTCTAGTTTCACAACAAGTTTTAAGTGCAGTATATAATTTGCAGTTAAAAAATGGTTGTTTTAATACGTTTATCAGTAGAGGTTATGTTAGTGTGTGTCCCAGCGCACAATGAACAGTTCTGGGAAACAATCTAGACCCCCATCCAGATCAACGCGTAGATACACTAGATGACATTTCTGTTACCAGCCACACTACCTTTAGGGTTCTAGACCGTATATATTTACCAGTCAATCTATCGGGTTAACCGGTGGGATGACCCTATTGGGTTTGCGATGACAACGTGACTGCCTTTAAACGAACCGAATGCATTCGTACGGATGAAGTAAGTTCACACTACTCGATAGTTGAAACGCATGTTTAAATGCAGCGTCGTCATTTTGAACAAAGGTTCAAATACTCGAGTGTTATCAACATAAATTCAAAACACCTAATGCTGAATGTCAAAGCTGATGATTATGTGTGGATTGTTTTGATCACATCGTACAATATGTTATGACGTTTCACACACACACACACACACACACACACACACACACACACACACACACACACACACACACACACACACACACACACACACACACACACACACACACACACACACACACACACACACACACACACACACACACACACACACACACACACACACACACACACACACACACACACACACACACACACACACACACACACACACACACACACACACACACACACACACACACACACACACACACACACACACACACACACACACACACACACACACACACACACATATATATATATTCTGAAATGCCATCCGTTCAAATGTATCAGACATTGATAAAAGCTTAACTGTAATGTTCAAAATTAATATGCCACTATCGATTATATGTTATATATGAAAAGATCGGGTAATACTAGTGACTTCGTTTATACATTTGGACGAACAGTTGCAAAACCTATTTTTGACACATCAGCATTCACGAGGACCGGCAGGTGTATATGTTTCTCAAAACCAAACATGCACGTATACACATATAAACACGCACAAACACGAGCACAGACACCCGCATGCCAGTACACACACATACATGCATGCGCACGCACGTACATACACACGTACACACGCACGCACACTGATACACACACGCACGCACGTACTCCCTTGCGCACTCACATAGGAATTTGTAACCCGTCGTTGAATTTTAATGTATTGAAAGTAATTATGTCGACATAATTACTTTCGAGGATTTGCATACAGATCTGTAAGCAAATCTTCGAATGCAAACCAACTATGCTTAAAATTAGGTATGTGGTTCTTTGGGTTGGCTGAAAACATTATAAACTATTCTAGATAACAGATCACGTATACTTTACAATAAAAAAGACTAAGACATGCTCATGTGAATACAGTAGAATTAAATTACTACCGAACTAAAATGCTCGAGTCGGGTCACCGTGACCAAACCCCGTAAGATACAGTTGCATAAAAAGCTACGAAAACGTCAGGACGACTCTGCCATGAAGGCAGTGCAGTATCTGTTGCACCAGAAAAACATGTACACTGCATCAGTCTACGATCAGTTATGCAGTCACTGTAAACGATTAAAGATAACATTTATTTACAGTAGTTCTTATCTGATCATTTGTTTGCGATTTTTACGTGTATATAGTTCGTTTGTACGTGTTTTACCCAGTCTGCATGTCGTTTAAATAGTCGATTTTCTCAGAATTAATTAAAACCGATGCGCTTGGACAATGGCATCACCTTTGGGGCCTGCGTTTGGGTCATAAGTCAGTACGTAAGTTACGTCCACCGCTATTTGTATCCGTCACGCGTGGCCGAATACGCGACCTTTGACCCACGAATGCCGCTGAGACAACAACCAACTACCGGTGCGTGCGTACAGGCCGCGGAGGTTGTTTTGTTTGCGTGCGGTGTCGAGGCTGACACAGTTAGGACGCAGCGACCAACAGTGAAGCAGCACTTTGTGCGCAAAGTTCGCCCCGTGAGTTGACGTCGCCCGGACCAGCTCAGCCGCTGACAAACGACGCACAGAAGCCCGCACGGGGCTGCCGGTTTACGGTCGGGATATGTTGACGAGTTCCGAGGCGAAATGGCGTTGCCTTTGGCACTTGCTCGTGTGGTCAATCAGCATGACCCTCGTGTCACACTTTCTTCGACTCACGGAGCATGTGGCCTTCTACTTGTTCGCGGCGATAAGTGTGCTCGTGCTGCCCGTCCTCACGGCCACCTACTGCAACACGGCCGGGCGACGGGGCGCCAATTTACTCAGGTAGGTCGTGTGAATGTACCCTGCCCAGGGCATCGTGAATGGGTAACGGGGAGGGGGGGTAATCTAATGGAGTAGTCAAATTAGACTCATGCCTGCCGTTATATAATGTCATAATACCTTGGAACCAGGGGTGTCCCTCTTATATTTCTGAAGGGTATTTAGGGAAGGGGCACATATACAGTATATGTGATTCCCATATGTAGGGCGCTGGGGGAATTCCACCCCTACTTTGTTTATTTCAAATAATAAAATACTATGCACGGCCCAAGAAGATTTCCGCAAACGAATTTTTCTGTTGGGATGTACTTGTAAAAGAACATATTCATTATTAATATTATTATGGTGGTTATAAAAATCCTACAAATACAAAGGTAAGTTAAACTGTCGCAACTTGGGTAATTGTATCCCTGGTAATACTTTTTAAACTAATGGAACGGTGCTACCTTTATTTAATTGATAATATTTGCTTGTAAGTTATAACCGATCCCTTTTGATCATAAATGAATTATTCTGCACAAATCCGATCTTGCATTGAGTAACTGAAATACTAAGAACAGTGAGGTACATAAGTCATATTTAAGGATAAACCCACCGCTATACGGGGTGCATTTTCCCAGGCACACATTGCTGTCTATTTCATGCTAGTGTGCACTACTAGATGCGATATTTCAACATGCCTTTCTTATACAAATTATAGGTAATAAATAAATAATACATTTAGGGATTATTTGTTACTTAAGACAGTAGGGATGAAATTTGGTATATGTATTTTCACACCTAAGGGCAGGTGAGCTCTGGAATTACCCCGGGGTGGAATCCCCCACCACTCTACCCGTAAGTCATACGTGAACGCGCAGGAACACACATATTCGCGCGCGCGCATTTCCAAATGATAAATTCCAGTTTCACCTTTAAAAACCCTGCGCGATCCACTCTCATACTGTGAACTTCAAATCTGCGGGTGAACAGTTTTTGTCTTTGTGTTTTGTATAACACTTTGAATACCGAAATTACCTTGCTATTACTGCTTTATAGTATCAGTGAGCGAAACAGGAATGTCAGAAACCAATTATCTGTCTAGTCACATTTGTTGCCATTCACGTAGTGTCAGTGACAACATCGACAGTGTCTGTGTTGTAATATTGACGACTTGGGTGACATATATAATTTTAAATCTATATTTAAAGGATTTGATGTTAACAGTGTTACATGACTAATTCCAACAACGCACATTTTGTAAGAAGAATTTATTTAGTTATTGGTTCTTTTTCTGTAAAGCAAATTTGTGTCTGCCGCTGATGTCTACTCGATGTTCGTAATAGGTGCGCACGCACGCACACACGCACACATATGCCCACAAAAACGCGCGCACACACGTACATACACACACACACACACACACACACACACACACACACACACACACACACCGTGTAAACGTTTAACTGTTTAATCATTTAACTGTTTATACGTTTAGGTTCGTGGTTTTGCAATGTTGACCTTAATCGATGTTTGATTGTATGTGTTTCTCTAAATATAATTGCACCGGGACTTGCCCATTTACCCTTTAGTATCAACAACAGATAATGATCAATTTGACCTGATTTATATGCAGCTTTTAACCCGTTTCATAAAAAGGAAATTTACCGTCTTGGTGCCTTTGTTGTCTGGCAGCATTCACGTCCACGTTTTACGGTCTGTCGCGGTTTTGCAGGTATATAAAAGTTCAATTAATTCATATGCACAAGCTTCGGTTCAGACTAACACCACCCTGCAAAGTATACTTACGTTGCACTACTTAAGTATATATTTGATTAATTACAACAAGTAATATCATAACGCATTACAGCTAATATTAATTACTGCGGTGACAATAAGAATGTAATAAACCTCGTGAGTATTGATCACAGGCGCATCTTCTGCTGTTGAGCTAAAAAGAAAAGCCACTAAATTTTTCAGTGATTCTGTCGTTAGTTTTGGGTTCAACTATTCGCAGCACCGCGTGTGTGACATAATTTCTGTGTGACGTTTGCATTGCGAAGTGTGTTACTGAGACTGACCAATGCTAATTCTTTCCCATCGCCTCTGTGTATCTTTCTGTGTCTGTCTGCCTGTCTGTCTGTCTGTGTGTGTGTGTGTGTCTGTCTGCTCTCCTCTCTGTCTCTCTCTCTCTCTCTCTCTCTCTCTCTCTCTCTCTCTCTCTCTCTCTCTCTCTCTCTCTCTCTCTCTCTCTCTCTCTCTCTCTCTCTCTCTCTCTCTCTCTCTCTCTCTCTCTCTCTCTCTCTTCTCTCTCTCTTATCTATCTATCTATCTATCTCTCTTCTCTCTCTCTCTCTCTCTCTCTCTCTCTCTCTCTCTCTCTCTGCGTGACCTCCTACCCAAAGATTCCAGCCGCCTCTCCGCCCTCTCACTTTGTAATCGTCATGTTGGTTGTACCTTACATTTACATTACACGAACACACGTAATTGTTGACTGTTATACATCGGGGGCTGTGAGCTAATACAATACAATAAGCCAATCTAGGTTATGCTATTGATGGTAACATTATAGTCACGTGTCACCCCAGTCCATTAGGTCAAACAAATGCTATCTTTGTATAACATGTTTCCTGTTATTGAGAAGGATCTGGCAAATGGCAGTCTTTACTGATTACATTCTTTGTCGGTCGTATAGTTCGATAGCTTCTTCGTTGCTGGTTTTTATATCATGCTAGAAATCGGTAAAGCGTGCTGACAAAACATCAAGGGTACGTGACACATATACAGGACGCATTCGTACGACAGCTGCTGTGTCGTATAAGCACACACATTGTGTACACGGGGCAGTTGTCGAAATAACCGATAATTACTTAAGAGAATGTTACTGTTACAGCCATGTATTAGTTTAACGTCACATAGAATATAGTTTGTCAATTTGAAAAGCGAAACTGTTAGTGTAACTAATTTAGCCACGTATTTGCTATCAGTAAGAACACGTCAGCTTTGATTGTGTAGAATTGCTGTAAAGCAATGTGTGTTTGAGCACGTGGGGTAAAGCTTAACTTCACGTGTTCATATATATATAATATATATATATATATATATATATATATATCGCTCAAACAGAATGATATTTTAAACGGAGGACATTCTTACCCCACTGACGTACCCCGTGTAGACCTGCTGTACGTTGTCCGTCAGTAACTATCTATTGTACAGTTGAAATGTCATAGTCAAATCCTCTGACCAAAGCCTATAAACGTGCCATTTACAGATGTGAGTCTGCCCTTCCCAAACAATAAAGTAATGTAATATATACACGTATAGTATTATCATGACATCTGAAGTGACGCTCTCGCTGTGTGATATCAGCGCTGTTGACATTTCGTTGGCTGCGTCAGCCTCAGGCGTCAACTTTGTGTCGCGTCATAGTTGACAACGTTCGCTGGGTAAACAACGTCGACCCCCGTGAAGAGGTTGACAGCGTTGAGCCCTAGCGGCGGGTGTTTGTGCCAGATTTAACCCGACCAGGCCGTGGAGGGAACTGGTGTTACTGACCTTATCGGCGCACATGACATCGCCGACGGGTTCATGTTGTTGATCTCCCAAATTCTCCTAAAGTCCTGGAGGAAACCTTTTCCTATGTTATTTTCGGTAGCTTTCATGGTCGTTGTCGTCAGGTTCCCTCCATGCATCTTTCGGGGTTAGACTATACCTGAAGACGACGGAAGATGGATTCAAGTTATGATAAAACAAGTTCGACTTAGAGCGTGGGCTTTTATTGGCAACATTCAAATTCGAACATTATACAACAATGTCAACGTCCCCCCGTTGCCCCCTCCCCCGGCCATCTTGTTCCCTCCTTATAGTGGTCTTTTAAAACCCACACACCAGTCCACCAATGCATATACACACCTTAGAGCTCTACTCAACCACGTCTTGCACGTTGGTTGATAAACGACGTCCTACCGACACGATCTGACAACTCGTCCCGTCCCTCTCTCCCCAGTCGTTTACTTCCATAATCCCATTTCCACTTCAGATAATCATGAGTGTAAAAATAAATCCAGCAAATAGTGTCTGGTTGTAGTCTTACACCAACCATCTAATTAGTTACGACATCATGTAGACGTGTCCCGCTTATGTAAACAAGACGTACACCTCTGTACAATATAAATGACGCGTCAATACTGTACACATTAACGCATAATGTGATATGTCGTATAGGAACTTGCATCTTAAAGCTACATCGTTTTTGTTGTAACTTGGAATTGCAACGAAACTATTGTATAACACAAACTCTGTTCTATCTCATTCTTTCAAAGCAATTGTTGACGCAGTCGACGTGTTGTTAGCATGTATTCAACTCGAATATGTTGTTTTACGGTATTTTAAACTGTTAGCAAAAGTGTAGAATCACGTACACACCCCGCACCCACGCACAACTATACGCACGTGCGTGCGCGCGCGCACACACACACAACACACACACACACATCACACACACACACACACACACACACACACACACACACACACATATTATTATACCAAAAAGTACGTGTAAAAAAACTGTGTTTCTAATATGCAGCCACCGAAATATTTAGACATACTATATTCCCTTCATTTCTACAACAAACAACACATCACTTTGCAAAACAATTACAAATGAACTACTGAGCCAGACAACAGATCTAAAGGGTTAAGGGTTACCATCCCCAAAACACGCACAGGCCGCATTAGGCCCTTCGATGCAAGCCAGAGTTGCGTGTGGGGCCCGAGTTTCAAGTGCAGATGAATGACATCGAGTTTTGCATTTCCATATTTACAGATCCTTGACCCGGAATAATATTAGCCGGGCCCCTTGAGCGTGTCCCATTGACAGCGGCACGTGTTGACTGTACTCGGCAGGTTGACTCCACCGCAGGTCAACTTTAAAATAACTTCATGTTACTGGTACTCCACATGTCATGGGGACAAAGTCTCACAGTTGACACCGTAAAACAAAAACATCGTAGAACATATTTGATTAATTAAAGGCATGTGATTTGACGTGTGTGTGTGTGTGTGTGTGTGTGTGTGTGTGTGTGTGTGGTGTGGTGTGTGTGTGTGTGTGTGTGTGTGTGTGTGTGTGTGTGTGTGGTGTGTGTGTGTGTGTGTGTGCGTGCGTGGTGCTGTGTGTGTGTGTGTGTCTGTCGCTGTGCGGGGTGTGTGTGTGTTTGTGTGTGTCTGTCGCTGCGTGCGTGTGTGTTTGTGTTTGTGTTGTGTTGTTCCTGCGTGCGCGTGTGAGGGAGTGTGTGTGTGTGTGCTTGCGTGCGTGTGAGGGAGTGTGTGTGTATGTGCGTGTGCGTGCGTGCGCGTGTGAGGGAGTGTGTGTGTGCGTGCGTGTGAGGGAGTGTATGTGCGTGTGCGTGCGTGCGCGTGTGAGGGAGTGTGTGTGTCTGTCGCTGTGTGTGTGTGTGTGTGTGTGTGTGGTGTGTGATGTGTGTGTGTGTGCGTGCGCGCGTGTGAGGGAGTGTGTGTGTGCGTGCGTGTGGGTGTGTGTATGTGCGTGCGTGCGTGGCGTGTGAGGGAGTGTGTGTATCTGTCGCTGTGTGTGTGTGTTTGTGTGGTCTGTGCTGGGCGTGAGTGTGTGTGTGTGTGTGTGTGTGTGTGTGTGTTGTGCGTGCGTGCGTGCGTGGTGTGTGTGTGTGGTGTGTGTGTGTGTGTGTGTGTGTGTGTGTGTGTTGTGAATATATGTATATATATATATATATATATATATATATATATATTATATATATAATATATATATATATATATATATATATATATATATATATATAGATAGATAGAAATAGAATAAGGATAGATAGATAGATAGATAGATAGATAGATAGATAGATAGATAGATAGATAGATAGATAGATAGATAGATAGATAGATAGATATGATACTCTTATCGCATGGCATAGTTTCGATAGAGCATTGCTGCAGATACATGACATATTGGTGACACTTCAGACAAGATAAACCGGGTAACATACGCGCGCGCGAACATAAACATTTGATTTTCGGACAAAACGAATGGGATGGAATTTGTAATGGATGTGTCAAGTGGTTGTGTGAAAAGGTAGTGTCATTTAATCATAAAACTATAATGTTTTGTAGATATACTCTATTTTATTAAGACTATAATCAGCATAATGGTGAACAGGAATGAACGATGTGTGAATTAATTTATCTGCACCGTTATGCAGGCATACGTGAGCATTCTGCTTGTTGCTTGGGTCTAACGAATTGGGTGACATTCTGCGAAAGGAGATGTTAAAAATATCTACTCCCAAACATCCTGGTACGAAACTTGACCCAGTCACGAGGCTTATTTTGAAATACGAGAGGTTTCCCAGGACTCTGTGATTAACCAGCTACGCGTGTTGATCAACAAAGGTTGACGACTGTTGGAATGGATGCGAGATAATGTCTCTTATCCGTGTCCTTAGAAAGCCTGTGACTTCAGTTGAGTAGCCAGAGGGGTGGCAAGGGGTCATGACCCCCAAACTCTGAAATTTAGGAAGGAGGGGAACTAAGGTCCAATAAATGGCAGTCTGATTCATAGAGACTCACCAAGTACAAAGGGTATGAGGATGCTGGTGTAAGACTTTCCTTCCCAGTCCTACCCTTTTAACACAGACATTTGTCATCATTCAAATATAATTAAGTTACCCAAAGTGGAGGAATCGTCCACTTCTGTCGTAGGCGCTAAGCACCCGCCTAGCGGCAGCCCAGGAGTTGACAGGGCAACGAACATGTCATCATCATCAATGTGCGCCATAGGAATCGAGATAACAATTGCCCGGTTACTAGACTAAGATCAAATTGCTCATCACTTTCCTCACTTTTCTCTCACTACGTTTTCTATCAACAGCCTCTAGACGATAAGTTATGGATAACGATGCAATTATCAAATTGTCGACGGTGCTGCATATATTTTCACTTGCTCCGATCTTGATACGTTTGCACAGGATAAAGACACAAAGTGGTTGAACCTAACTTTGGGTACTAATATTTTCGTGCAAATTTACATGGAAATATTAAGTCAATAATCCGGTATTTGTTTTCCTGTTCGAATACATACTTAAACTGGTGCATATATGTTAGAAGTGTTTCATCATCGACATTGCAAAAAACTATGTTTACTGCGTGCCACTGTTAAAACCAACGGTAAGACTAAGTCCAGTTCAAATAGCCAGTGAGTCAACATTGTAGAGTTAGATCATTAATCATTCCCCTATAGACTAAATGTGTTCTATTTATATCGGTCGTCGCGACACAAGACTGGACCACGGACTTATATGCACATACGTCCGTGACTGGATGAAATAATTATGACACATTTATAAGAATGAATGAACGTGTTGTTCAACAACAACAACAACAACAACAACAACAACAACAAAACATACATGCACAGTGCGGGGCGCTGCTACTGTTGAAAGAACAATGCCATGCCTTTCTAAAAAAAATACATAATACGAATTTAAATTAAATTACAAGATAATACACATAATTCGCGCACAAACTTGTTCAAGCGGTATATGTTTTTATAAACGTGACACTCGTAGTTCAACTTAAAGCGTGACACCGGGGTAAATCCTTACAGATATGAAGCTACGAATAGCAACAGTATGTTTTTTTAATTGTGATAAACCTGTTAACTGAGTTATTTTAGTTGCTGAACCTTTCCACATTTGTACACGTCTGACAATCAGTGCCAGTATTCTGAGGGTGGTGTTTTTTTAAAGAAATAAAACAGTTTGCATTGTCTGGTACCATGTTTATGTATAAAGAAAAGAATATTTGACGATGACCTTTGGAAGAGTGGTTGTTTCTTTCATGAAGTATAATCATATACTTGTATGTATCTACGTCTTGAAGTTTGAGAGTAAATTTGAGCGATGGAAATGCGAACCTTCTGACCAGTTTACACATTGCACTAACACGCCCACAACAGTCATTGCCTAATTGAACTAAATATGTATTATTAGCCGTATGCATTAACTTACATACGTGATCTAATCTGATTTGAACGGCAAGGCTACACAAAACTGGCTGCTCACTTCACAGTGCCAGCAAGCAGTCGCTGGACTCGCGGGTTATTCGTTGATGTAATCTATATGTTTCTATCAATATCGGGAAACTTTATTATCGTTTATCAACCGTCAAACAAGTGTACATTGTATCTTGTTGCGTCAACGGTGGCGACTCGTTGTCAGTTGGTCGCGTGTCAACATGATACGTCATTGTAGAATGACACTTGGCCTTCTACCAAGAGGGGTCACATTACGTCATTGACAGATGACTAGCAGCAGAGTTCGTGACACATTCGTGACAGCAATGCGGGCTAGGTGGTTTATGAGGGTGATTTAATAATTATGACGGTAAAAGTCACATGGCCGCTAGAACATGGGCACATCCTAATTACACACGTCTACACACGAATGTACTGCCGCACGAACGCACGCACCCACGCACGCACTCTTTCACTCACTCACCCACTCACTCACTCACTCACTCACTCACTCACTCACTCTCAAATAAATATTTTTATTTATCAATAATATAATATAAATTATTTTAGTATTCAACATTTCGCAATTAATATGTGTTGTTGAGGTGAATTGCAAATTTCTTCGTAAATGTGTCCTTATAGTCCGTTATAAAAATAAATTTTAGCGTGTTTTGCAGTGCTTGAGATATCAGCAAAGGTTTATAGATAATACACTTCAACAAAATGATGCATGTTTTTGCCAGAAATGTGTGTGTTCCACAAAAATAGATTTGTACGTTGTCGTGCCTTTGTGATGCACACGTATTACATAACTCGTTACCTTTATCTGTGACGCTCAGGTAAAACAGACGTGTACGTCATTTCTGAGATGTCACTTGATATAATACTCGGAGTAACTTGAATTATGACCCTATCACTTGAATGTGACATTCGTTTTTTAGACAGATAAACTTACAAAAGGCGCCCCTGGCGGGTAGATACGTTATCGCCAACTCTTTTATTTCATTATAATATAGAAATACATTTATTCAGTCGGAGTACATCACTCGTTGGCGTGCTGTTTAGCTTCTGGCCTTTTGGCGATACGTGGACACTCTACATGCTTAATAAACATCATATTAGGTATATTCTGAAACCGTTATTATACGTTTGTCACCATTACAGCCACAACAAGTAGTCATTTCACAATGGTGGCTTTCAACGTACAATTATGTGTATTTAACATTGTAAAAATAAACGGTGCTTATCAGTGTTATGTAATGTTGACATCATTCTTCATTTCACATAATTGTATCTCCAGGAAAAGGTTATTTCGCCAATAATGGCGTTCACAATACGACATCAGACGTTGTCGTGGTTTCAAACATTATGTGTCGTAGACAGAGTAGAGTATGTACCACATATTTTGTATATATAAATTTTGTATATATATATATATATATATATATATATATATATATATATATATATATATATGTTGATAATACCACATAAGTTGATGGTATCACATATGTTGATCGTACCACACATGTGAAACATATTCAATTGCACACCCCTTGACAAAATATCCGTGCTAATCATATCCCCAGTTCTCCGAAGGGTCAGTGCATGCCACTTATGTTTATAAATCAACTTTGCATATGCATCCATAGTTTTCTTGGTGTGTCGACGATATAAACACAGCACTTTTACTTTCGTTTTCGTTTCAGAGCCGGCTATGTGTTTTGTGACCCGGTGTTGGCGTGTCTCGGGGTGACTCCAGGCCTCTTACTCAAGGAGCTCCCACACGTCGTTGACGAGACCGACTGCCTCGTCAATCACACGGGATGGAACGCCACCTACCGATGTCTACTGGTACGACACGTCAGCAGCGCCTCCTGACGGATAGTTTTGTTATTGGTCAGCAAGGGTTGCGATGTGTGAATTTCTCCTGTGTTCCCATTGAACTGGGGATATAAACTATATAAATTGTTTAAATAATGAATATGCAACTATTTCTGCGAACTATATATGTATAAAGTGTATAGGATGTATAAATTGTGCTTATTTGTATCGTCGGGCGTAATATTTACGCATATATGCGCATACTCGCTCTTTATCATCACGCGCACGCGTGTACATATACTCGCATGACATTGGTGACTATCCTACAGTAACGAGCGACACCTGGCAGACAGTACCTAACCTCAGGGAGTGCAATCATTTACGTGTGTATGTTTCAGAACATCAGTGGGCATCGACACTTGATTATTCCGTGGGAAACAATAACGCCCAACATGTCAGAAAGTGTTCGCGGTTTACTGGTTATGGAGAAGGTATGTAACGTAGATGATTCGGCGGTGTTTATGTCAATGTTTATTTGGCAATCACCTAAACAAATATTGCGTAAAATACGTTATGATCGGCTGATGTTTATGTCGTCACCTCATCTGTTGAGGAAAGAAATATATTTATTGCTTCGGTAGGTAATTAGCGGACACATAATTGGCGCTTTTGTGGATGTTTGAACAGGACAGTTTGATGGATCATGTTCTATATGTGTTTATGTATTGATGATTGGGTAAATGTGCAGCAGGACCTACACATTATATAACTGTTTGCATATGTATGTGTGTGTGTGTGTGTGTGTGTGTGTGTGTGTGTGTGTGTGGTGCGTGTGCGTGTGCGTGTGCGTGTGCGTGTGCGTGTGCGTGTGCGTGTGCGTGTGCGTGTGCGTGTGCGTGTGCGTGTGTATATGTGTATATACGTTCGCAGTCACCACACACACTGCCGTGTCTACACACCGTTCACAACGCCACTCTCCCGGTCACACGCCGCGCTCGTGCTTTCAGAAAGTCGACTTCCTGCTCATCCAGGCCGCCATCATTATGCCTATCCTGCTCGCGCTGCTCATGGGTCGGCGCACGCGCAAGATGAACTTCAACACGTACGTCTTCACGTTCGTCTATTGGCTGCTGACGGCCATCGAGGCCGTCGACCTGATGGAGAACGTCCTCCTGGGCGAGGCGTACCGCCACATGATCTACACGACGGAGACGATGGTGTCCATCATCATGATCCTCACGAACACTTACGCCGTCGTTACGCTGTGCAGCTACGTCGCGCCCAGCCAGAAGGCGGCCGTCTCGAAGGAGCATCTCGACCAGAAGTTCGACCTGCTCTACAAGGGCTTCGTCGGCTCATCGGGGCTGATCTTCGCCGAGATCCCGTTCCTCGTCGCGCGGTTCCAGGTGTGGGCGTCGGCGCACTCGCGACTACTGCCCGGGGCGTTCTACGCGTGGTTCATCAAGGACGTCATCTTCATCGGGCTCATCGTCGTCACGGTCATGATCCAGACGTTCGGGCAGAAGCTGATGCGGATTCCGTGCCAGCCGCGGCGAGCCAGTGACGGCAGTGACATTGTCTTCCAGCCGGAGAAGCGCGACGCGTACATCCAGCGGCGGCGGTCGCAACATACGCCGTGTTTCACGGTCACGGCCGATGTCCTGCGGGCCGCTGATGGAAGCGGTGGGGCCGCATCGATGGCGGAAACCCCAGCGAAATCCAAGCTACAGAAGCACGTGTCGTTCAAGCTGGACGATGACACAAGAAACACGGCGACGGCGGAGGCTTTCCTGCCCGACGCGAAGGAAGAGCCGACGTGCAAAGCTCCCGAGGAAGAGCCGACGTATAAAGCTCCCGAGGAAGAGCCGACGTGTAAAGCTCCCGTGCAGGACACAGAACACAACGTTGGTGACTCGGAAGTGTAAATATGATATTTTAAGATTTGTCTTTAATGCATTTTCGTCAGCCCGAAACAATCAGTGCTAACTGCATCGTAGCAATGCTGTTTCGGAAAATGACACAGGATAATTTATTCAAGACGGGTGCAATTCGAGATTGGCCGGTGCAAGATATTTTCTGCTTGAGATTCTAACGCGTTCATTTTTGCGACGCAGCTTCGTGCATGAAGAGGACGCTATTAATTTGACTGGCCATGCAAACTCAACACTATGACCTTTCTTAATTCGAGTTTGTGTTATTGATTTGTTTTTAATATGTTTGCACAAAACAAAACATGGCTACACGCATTGTCCCGTGTTGGGTTAACGTGAAAACCAATGGTCATTTTTTTTGCAAAGAAATGGATGACCAGAGCGATGGACCAGAGCTCTTAATTTCCATAAATAGACTCTGGCGATTCAACTCACTTTTATTACGACTTGTCTGGATTTGAGCAATTGTTTTGTTTATTTTATTGAAATGGTGATCATGCATGACCGGTGACTTGATTGTATGACTAATGACTTCTGTTATAGAGGTATATAATGATGTATTATAATAAATCTGATATAAATACTAAGAAATTGCGTAGCACTGGCAATTGGATGTTGGTGTTTGCATTTACGCTTTCTACGTGTAATGCAAGCGTGCAGTAACAATACATAATTGACACAACCTATATGTATACAAAGTGTAAACCACGTGATAACAGACACACCAGCACTAGCCATCCGGTATAGGTAAAGATAAAGCATAGTTTTGTTTCCATATGGTAGCTATTGTCAGGATTGCTCAAACTGCTTCTGGCGTCATCACTGGAACAACTGTCTAAATGGACATCATCTCAAACTTTTTGGTGAACCACACAGCAATTGTTGTGTGTGTGTGTGTGTGTGTGTGTGTGTGTGTGTGTGTGGTGTGCGTGTGTGTGTGGTGTGGTGTGTGTGTGTGTGTGGTGTGGTGTGTGTGTGTGTTGTGTGTGTGTGTGTGTGTGTGTGTGTGTGTGTGTGTGTGTGTGTGTGTGTGTGTGTGTGTGTGTGTGTGTGTGTGTGTGTGTGTGTGTGTGTGTGTGTGTGTGTGTGTGTGTGTGTGTGTGTGTGTGTGTGTGTGTGTTGTACGTTCACTTATATCGATTACTGTCTATAGACAAATAATCATATATAAATTAAAGCAACGTGGAATAAGCAAACAATTTCAAGATTCAAAACGACAGCAAAAGGATTAGAAACAGGTTTCCTTCGGTTGAGAATCGGACGTGTTGATGCTTATACTACCGCGACCCGGCGACACCAGATATTAATATACAGGCAGGTTACAAATAATTTATTGTAATTGTTATCAATATAATAATAGGTACAAGGTGTGGTATTTATTATTAGCTTTGTTCAGCTAATTTTAAATGATAGTGATAACGTTAGCAGTACATAGAACTTGCAGAGTTAACTGTATTTGTACATATTTATTACTTTCATACTTTTTTATTTAGATAAGTTATAGGCACGCTGCTTAAGTCAACATTTAATAGGAATCATCATGTATTATGACTGTACTATTATGTCCACGGTTGATCTCAATAAACGTCTGTCTGTCGTTCTGTCACTTTGTATGTCTGGCTCTGTGTGTGTCTGCCTGTTTGTGTGTCTCTCTATGCATCTGTATGTATGTCTGTATGTTTTTGTACATGTCTCTCTCTCCCTCCGTCCCTCCACTCCCCGCCTGCCTGCCTGCCTGCCTGCCTGCCTGCCTGCCTGCCTGCCTGCCTGCCTGCCTGCCTGCCTGCCTGCCTGCCCGCCTGCCCTGCCTGCGCCTGCCTGCCTGCCTGCCTGCCTGCCTGCCTGCCTGCCTGCCTGCCTGCCTGCCTGCCTGCCTGTCACTCTATCCTCTCACACAATCACACGCGCGCGCGAGCTCACAAATACACACGCGAGCACACACATATATACATGCATGCATAAAAACTTATAAACACATACGTATACAGATACACATATGTATGTATGTATGTATGTATGTATGTATGTATGTATGTATGTATGTATGTATGTATGTATGTATGTATGTATGTATGTATGTATGTATGTATGTATGTATGTGTGTATTTATGTATGTATGTATGTATGTATGTATGTATGTATGTATGTATGTATGTATGTATGTATGTATGTATGTATGTATGTATGTATGTATGTATGTATTATGAACTACGTATGTATGTATGAACTACAAATGTATATATGTATGTATGCATGCATGTATGTACATACGTATGTGTGTATGTATATTTATGAATGGCAACAAACTATTAATTTCTGCTGCATGTCAAATCCGCGTACCGTTTCCATATAGTGGAATACGATTCGTTCGTAGACTTATGATGCTCTCTGTCATCTGTGCCAGGGGAAAGTCTTGGATATGTACATGACTGCTGACAGGACGACATATTGGTAGACCTTGACTTTCCTCTTTACTTTGATATACCTAAACTGTCTATTGCATAGTCAATGGCGGAAGACGGTGTTTGGGTCCGAGCCAGTAGCTCTTTGTCAGGGCTGCACTGGCTGGCTACATGGCTGGCGAGGTACTTGAAAGTTGTGACGACATGAAGAGGGACACTACTTAGTTAGTCTCGTATAACCGACTCTCGCTCGACGATAGATAATTTGGCCGGCTTTTGAATGTTATCTAAAGTGCTGCCACATCACGGAGCTTGAGTAATCGAGTAATTCGTGCTTCATAAACAAATTAAGAATTTTTAATTTCTGTTTATTTTGTGTGCACACTAGTTTAATATTGAGTACTTATAGATAGTATTACCTCATAAAAAGGTATCCTGTTTTAATTTGTTATTATAAATTCTGACCGAAAACCAATCAGCGATGCCACCCTATTCTGGGGGTAAGGCCGCCCTGGTGGTAACATCGGCAGAGCATAAATATACCAGGCGGAGTTGAGGGGCCAAAACATGCTGCCACCTCACGGAGTCTGGGTAAACGAGGCTACTACTTAGTTGGATAGACGTATCAATGTGGAGTTTATCGGGGGTAAACTGCACATTGCGAATAGCAGTGGCCAGTCAAAAAGGCGCTTAAGCGCCAATATGTATAGAGAACATACAACGACACAAGTACATGATTCAACCAAGCAGTAGAAGTCTAAGACGTGTAATTAAATTCCATCGCTTTATGTGGTAAGGTTCGCTGCAATAAGGAATACGTTTAGCCGTTGTCTTTAAACAGGACCGTGTCAGTCTTTCGCGGGAAAGCAGCGCCCAATACAACAGTCGTAGCAGGCGCCGGTGGCAGCGAATATTGTGAACGTGCCAGTGGCTGCCCAGAACGAGAACCAGTACAGGGTCGGGTGGCAGTACCGATCGCTGCTCGGGTCTGTGAAGTCGTAGTCGTCGTATATGCCGTAGACCCAAAGGCACCCTGAAAACAACGATCGACGCACGCGGTGTATGTCGTATGTGATGTGGACTCATATTGTCGCCTCTTCATCAGGAGTTTATTTTCAGCAGTTAAATAACATAACAACGCAACTTTAGCTTTATCAATAAAACGTAAAGGATAATATAAATGCGGAAATATAGTAACATTGCATGAGAAAGTGGCACACACAAAACTATCTCGAAGTGGCACACACAAAACTAACTCGCAGTGGCACACACAAAACTACCTCGCAGTGGCACACACAAAACTACCTCGCAGTGGCACACACAAAACTACCTCGCAGTGGCACACACAAAACTACCTCGCAGTGGCACACACAAAACCACCTCGCAGTGGCACACACCTGCTACGGCCCAAGGCACGAGAAAGCAGAACAGGATCCCATCAAACGGACTCATCGCATCACCATCGTCTGCGGACTTTACACCCCGTTTCACACGCATCCGCAGGGTCGCGAAGAACTTGAGGACACCGACAATACCGCCCACGATGAGGTAGATAGTGATATATGGTTGACGGGGACATTTGTCATGGTAGATGCTGCCTGCAAATCACATTGGTTTTTCACAGTAACTGCAAAGCATAAGATAAGTTGTGTCGAAGTGACCATTAAAACACAGCAACACTACACGTGCTATTTTATAAATCGCTCGTGGTATTCCTTGTAATGGGCAATGTTTAAATGGTCGTAATAACCTGTCAGATATTTAAGCAGTCACATGCACAAAGGAGACATCACGTTTCAAATCAGTAGACACACAAAGAGGTCGTTTGGGGTTGTTGCAATATCTATTGGCAAAAACCATCAGCGAAAGGTGGGAATGGGAAAAGAAGGAGATGAAGGTGAATATGGATGATAAGGCCACAACCTTTATAAATCATAAATGGTAGGAAATGACAGACAACGTTGGAAAGAAATGGTGCCATTATCGCAGAGGTGTCCCAACGACCACACACGATTACGAGATCAGTGAAACGAGGCCATACATTATACGCTTCATCGTATTGCAGAGTGATGCACTTTGTCATGACATACCGAAGGCTGTCATACACTTCGACATAACACACCGACGACATTCATACATTTCGACATAACACACCGACGACATTCATACACTTCGACATAACACACCGACGACAATCATACACTTTGACATAACACATCGACGACAATCATACACTTTGACATAACACACCGACGACAATCATACACTTTGACATAACACACCGACGACATTCATACACGTTGGCATAAAACACTGACGACAATCATACACTTTGACATAACACACCGACGACATTCATACACGTTGGCATAACACACTGACGACAATCATACACTTTGACATAACACACCGACGACATTCATACACGTTGGCATAACACACTGACGACAATCATACACTTTGACATAACACACCGACGACATTCATACACGTTGGCATAACACACTGACGACAATCATACACTTTGACATAACACACCGACGACATTCATACACTTTGACATAAAACACCGACGACAATCATACACTTTGACATAATACACTGACGACAATCATACACTTTGACATAACACACTGACGACAATCATACACTTTGACATAATACACTGACGACAATCATACACTTTGACATAACACACCGACGACATTCATACACTTTGACATAACACACTGACGACAATCATACACTTTGACATAACACACTGACGACATTCATACACGTTGGCATAAAACACGGACGACAATCATACACTTTGACATAACACACCGACGACAATCATACACTTTGACATAACACACCGACGACATTCATACACGTTGGCATAACACACTGACGACAATCATACACTTTGACATAACACACCGACGACATTCATACACTTTGACATAAAACACTGACGACAATCATATACTTTGACATAACACACTGACGACAATCATACACTTTGACATAACACACCGACGACATTCATACACGTTGGCATAAAACACGGACGACAATCATACACTTTGACATAACACACCGACGACAATCATACACTTTGACATAACACACCGACGACATTCATACACGTTGGCATAACACACTGACGACAATCATACACTTTGACATAACACACCGACGACATTCATACACTTTGACATAAAACACTGACGACAATCATACACTTTGACATAACACACCGACGACAATCATACACTTCGACATAACACACCGACGACATTCATACACGTTGGCATAAAACACGGACGACATTCATACACTTCGACATAACACACCGACGACAATTATACACTTAGATATAACACACCGACGACAATCATACACGTTGGCATAAAACACGGACGACATTCATACACTTCGACATAACACACCGACGACAATTATACACTTAGATATAACACACCGACGACAATCATACACGTTGGCATAAAACACGGACGACAATCATACACGTTGGCATAAAACACGGACGACATTCATACACTTCGACATAACACACCGACGACAATTATACACTTAGATATAACACACCGACGACAATCATACACGTTGGCATAAAACACGGACGACATTCATACACTTCGACATAACACACCGACGACAATTATACACTTAGATATAACACACCGACGACAATCATACACGTTGGCATAAAACACGGACGACATTCATACACTTCGACATAACACACCGACGACAATTATACACTTAGATATAACACACTGACGACAATCATACACGTTGGCATAAAACACGGACGACATTCATACACTTCGACATAACACACCGACGACAATCATACACGTTGGCATAAAACACGGACGACATTCATACACTTCGACATAACACACCGACGACAATCATACACGTTGGCATAAAACACGGACGACATTCATACACTTCGACATAACACACCGACGACAATTATACACTTAGATATAACACACCGACGACAATCATACACGTTGGCATAAGACACGGACGACATTCATACACTTCGACATAACACACCGACGACAATCATACACGTTGGCATAAAACACGGACGACATTCATACACTTCGACATAACACACCGACGACAATCATACACGTTGGCATAAAACACGGACGACATTCATACACTTCGACATAACACACCGACGACAATTATACACTTAGATATAACACACCGACGACAATCATACACGTTGGCATAAAACACGGACGACATTCATACACTTCGACATAACACACCGACGACAATTATACACTTAGATATAACACACAGACGACAATCATACACTTTGACATAACACACCGACGACATTCATACACGTTGGCATAAAACACTGACGACAATCATACACTTTGACATAACACACTGACGACAATTATACACTTAGATATAACACACCGACGACAATCATACACATTGACCTAACATACCGATGGCAATCAGACAGTTTGTCATAACACACTGACCTCAATCATACATTTTGTCATAACACACTCATGACAACTATACACTTTGACATAACATACCGATGGCAATCAGACAGTTTGTCATAACACACTGACCTCAATCATACATTTTGTCATAACACACTCATGACAACTATACACTTTGACATAACATACCGAGGGCAATCATTGAGACAAGAAAGGCAAACACGAGTATTGAGACGACGGTACATCCACCTGGAAAGAAGACCCAAAAACACAATAACTATAGGGCCTACCTGAACAATAAATAAAGATAAAAGCATAGGTTGTGTTGCACAGTAGGTATAAACTGAGTGTACATTGAGGCTGTAACCACACACAAGCCTTTGATGAATGTAGGTTACGACAACTGTAATGTCGTAACTGTTCACGGTAATAATCTGCAATATTACAGTATCCCTGTGTTTGTTTGTAAAAAGAAATAATGAATGCTCCCGAGACATCCAGGAAGTGAAGCACATGGCATGAACTAATAATGTGTTTGTTTAAATAAGTCCGCGTCTGTCTAAATGCGTGTTTAGACACTAAAATAACTCCAAAAAACAAGCGGATGGTTTGCGTTATTCAATTTCGTTAGACACTAAAGTGAAAAAAGTCAACGGTTTGGTGTTACGCTCCAAAACGTGTTTACTCAAACCACAGGCGTCGATCGGTGGGGGACGGGGGGGACGCGTCCCCCTCACTTTTCAGCGTGGGGGACAGCATAGGAATTGTCCCCCCACTTTTCAGCTCAGAAAAATTGCGAGGCATATAGCCTGACTCGCCACACCTCTCTCTTAAAAGCCGCTATACAAGACTAGCTAGATTATAAACTCGCGATATGAAGTTCCGACCATGCACCCATTAGAAAATCGATTAGATAAATTGCTTGGCTGGCCACACCGCGCAACTTGATCTTTCTTTAGTAAATAACCATCATACCGGACTGCGCCGTTGCCGGGCTCTATCAGTTTGCAACCTTGTGTTGATATTATTAATTTTATAGGCTCTAGCACGGGCGTCGATCGGTGGGGGACGGGGGGACGCGTTCCCCCCACTTTTCAGCGTGGGGGACAGCATAGGTATTGTCCCCGCACTTTTCAGTTCAGAAACATTGCGTGGCATGTAGCCTGACTCACCACTCCTCTCTCTTAAAAGCCGCTACATAGGACTAGTAACTAAACAATAAACTCGCGATATGAAGTTCCGACCACCCATTAGAAAATCGACTGACCACAGAGCGCAACTTGATCTTACTTCAGTAAATAATCATCATGCCGGTGTAGCACTTACATTTTTCCGGCGTTATAAACGTTCCGATTGACATTTCTGCGCAAGCGCGATAAATGTAAAATCATTAATGTGCAGCGAAAGGACAATGCATTTATGGTATAAATATTACGGGATTGTTCGTTAGGATATATATATATATAATATATATATATATATATATATATATATATATATATATATATATATATATATATATATAAAGTTATTTGTAGCAAATTAACACGAGGCAAACAAGTTTTGAAGCATGTTTTGATAGCAAACGTGACTATAATCATTGACGGTGATTTAAACAAACGTAAGCTGTTATTGTATTGAACGACATTTTAAGCAACTCTTCACAGTCATCATCACAGGAGAATTGATGAACAGCCCGTGGCATTCATACCAACAATGCTTTGTCGTTTCGCTGCACATTGGTGATTTTATATTGATCGCGCATGCGTAGAAACGTCAATCGGAAAGTTTATAACGACCGGAAAAATGTAAGCGCGACATTGGGCTGAGCCGCTGCCGTGCTCTATCAGTTTGCATCCTTGTGTTGATATTATAAGTAAGTTCTAGCCATCAAGGACATTATAAATTATGAAATTTGTGTTTCACATTCACCCCTTGCCTGCTTGATGCTTATCGCCTACGACCAAAGCGGCGGATTCCTGCACTTTGTGTAACTTATTCCCATTTGAGTGAAGACAAATTTCTTTGCCAAAATGTAGGATTGGGAAGTTTTACACAGCATGGGCGTCGATCGGTGGGGGACGAGGGGACCACATCCCCCCACTTTTCAGCCTGAGGGGACAGCATAGGAAATGTCCTCCCACTTTTTCAGTTCATAAAAAACAAATTTACAGGCATGTAGCGAGGCTGATCACTCCCCTCTCTTAAAAACCCTACATCGGTCTAGTAGTAAAAAAAAAACTTTGCCAACATTTGATACTTGATTGTGTTAATTCAGTCAATTAAAATCATCTTGCGCATATTTATGTTTTATAAACAGCGCGTCTTAGCAGACTTTTGAGGTCGAAAAGACAGCGCGATTTGTGCCAGTCGCAAGCGCAACGGTGCATGTTACTGCGCCGTGCACATGGAATGGGCGATAAACAGTTTCTTTGTGCCGACCGCGCTGTTTTTCGACCTCAAAAGCCTGCTAAGAGGCGGTGTTTATAAAATAAATACGCACAAAATGATGTTAAATTATTGAATTTACAAAATAAAGTATCAAATGTTGGCAAAGATACAGTTATGATGGTAAAACTGAGGTGGGTCCGAATTCTGCGTAAGTGCCCAATTTTGTCACATCAGTGGTTTACTCAGAAAGTGGTCTTGAAGTGGAAAATCAAGCAAACCACTGACACCATGAACGGAACCTTCTTGGTCAATGCAACCAATCAAAACCCAGCGTCTGTCTGCACTTTGGAAAAAAGTAATACATCACGGTGCCGACCGACTGCAGGTTCATTTGTCATAACAGAGAGTCAATCGGTTCGATAAAAATGCGTTACGTCGGTTTACAACGACATCGCGACAGCAATATGCCACACTGTTCCTTACACGCTTGTAGCAACAGTGCAGTGAAAGACAGTATCAGTAAGCTGTCTTTTTGTTATCCTTTGATTCGACCAGAACTGCAACAGTGGACCAGTATATTCTTTGTACAGTCACAGGCACAGTGCGAATGCCAGACGACCGGGTTCGATTGACCTAACCATGAAAACGATCACCAACAACCGCCAAACGTCTCCTCATATATTTTACAAACATATACATACACTACGTTACGAAGAAATCACTTGCATTCATCAAACGACGAACATACATAAAACAAATGCGCAGATCTCGACGGCAACTTCGTCGGCCGCTCTGCGGTACCGTAAAATCGCTATATAAGTTAGCTTTACACAAAATACCGTTAGACGGCACGTTTGGGCGCACGGATATTTATAACTTTACTTAATGCATCCGCACGCGCGAAATAGTTTAATTGATTATAAATAATAATGCTAATAATAACTAATTATTTTCATCACTATGATCTGCAGGAAATTATAAGTTTTATTATAATATAATAATAATATTTTATTTCATATAGCGCCACATCCATAAGTGCTTGTGGCGCTTCACAACGTACTGCTACATTAAGAAGAAACCCACCCACAGGTAATATTTTATAATAAATACAAATATGTCTATGTGATGAATATCAAGAGTTCGGGCCGCTGACTCTACCTAGTGGGAAAAGGCGAAGAAGAATAAGAAGTCTATATAATGAACTAAAATGTCCCAGTAGTCGTACAAATACCGTGCAAATTCCAAAACAACAATAGTGATAACTGAATATAAAGGTATTTTTCTACTTATGAGTGATATTTCCACCACCAGATATGTAATAATAATTTGGGAAAGACACTTTATTAATTAACAATAAATCACTGAAATTTAAACAGAATATGAACACATGGGAAATATATGGTGGTAGCAAAAGAAGGTTTTGTAGCAATAATACTAATATGTTAATGTTTTAGTTATTATTGTTAAAAGCATCGTTTACGTAATATGAGTTTGTATGATCGCAGCTCACGCGGGATGTTTATAGAAATATTGTTAAAACAATGCGACATCATCGAACAAAACGTGATTTACATACACATGTTATGACTAATAGGTAATTTTAGTTAATTGTGTAGACACATGTATTTGTATGATTTATTTTAAAATATTACCTGTGGGTGGTATTCTTCTTACTGCATAATTTAATAGTATTATGTTGTGAAGCGCCATAAACAATTATGAATTTAGCGCTATATGAAATAAAATATTTAGATTATTCTATAATAAAATTCATAACTTCTTGAAGATCATAGTGATGATACTAATTATTATGATATTACTGATACTTAATTAAACTCTTTCGCGTGTGCGAATTGGTGTAAGTAAAGTTGCCGTCGATATCTACGCGTTTTTAAAAAGAAAATGTTTCGTTAGAGGAATGCAAGTGAGTTGTATTTGCATATGTACGTACGATATGGGAGAAGAAGTTTGGCGGCCGTTGATGGTCGTATCCATGGTTAGGTCAGCAGATAAAATATAGTTTTCACAGTTCACGCCGACCAAGTCGATTCCACTACGTCATTCTGTTTCCAAAATGGCGTATTCCATAAATTTTCGATGGCTAAATGTTCCACATTTTTTTCTGGTAAACTGCTGTCATTAAAATATGATTGTTGTTGGAAATTACTTTTTATTAACTCTATTAGGCCCATATCACCAATGCGTTGACCTTTGTCTCCCTTTAATAACGCCGGGGGTTTCTGCTTCTTTGCTTTATTATCAAAATCGATGACGTATTGCACAACAAAATTCACTGACAATGTGTTACACAAAACTATTAACTGTTATTGTAATCACAACATTAATATGAAAGGTTATAAAAATGTTTGAATTGACAACAACACTGAGTGTTTTCGCCATCACATATAACAATTTCCAAAAACGTTTCCGTATTTGTGTTCTAATATGAGCGGGCCAGTTTAATCCACTCGAAGTAGTAGACCCATAGATTGCGTTTCAAACAGAGTTACCTGTACAGCCAATCGCATGCAACCAACGCTTGCCAATGTTTGTTCTGTGTTTGTCACAGTGTTGTATACGGTAAAAGCAGGAAGCAGTTTGTGTATCTGCAAAATAAACCAATTATAGACAAACATGCAATAGTCAAACTGATATTGTAAAATTATAATACAACATAATCAAGTAGACTCTATTATTGAAAACCAGTGGTCATGCAATGTTGCTTGCGTGGTAATAAATTACGTCATATATATATATATATATATATATATATATATATATATATATATATATATATATATATATATATATATATAATGACGTGATATAATTTCGCTGATCAAGTAGCATCGCAATGGTTATGTTTGACACGATAACACAGTCACGCCACAACGATAAACTGCCTGTACAACGGTTTCAGAGCCAAGTCAGGCTAAATGTTTGACTGTGCGAAATGGCATTATTAAAACGTGCTGAAAACAAGCGCGCGCACACTATTTGAGTAAAGTAAACACCATGTGAGTAATAGTTACTTAACGTTACTTGACAGTGATGTACACAATAACTATATTCGTTAGAAACACAATACTGGCACAACTCTAACTAGTGTACGGTGCATTGTTTTCGTGGTTATGCTGATAATAATTTGACATTCTAATAAATGGTAGAAAATAAACATACCCCCGCTAACAGTTAGCGACACCCTGTGGTCTTGCGGCACGACGACCGAAGCAGCGTAGCTCGCGTCTGTTCCCTGCAGAACAGATACTGGAATACGTTAATCCAACTGAATATTTGTTAGCAACTAAATATAAACGGACCGCGAAGGACTTTTGCTCCAACCCAAGTCCTTGCCATAAACCGCCAGAGATGAAGAGAGCTGTCGCCAGAAAGCATCAATGGCGGCCTTACGACCTTCGGGATGAAGACAAAGAAGAACAGATGAAGACGAGGAAGAAGTACAAAAAGCTGAAGAAGAAGAAGAAGTCAATATTTAGGGAAAATGGGTGTAAATGTTCACGTATCCTGTGTTTAGGATGTTGACCATGAAAGAAGACCCCACTACACTAACAACGGGGTAGTCGTGGACAAGGTGAAACTCAGTTTACTCTTGTAGTTTTACGTTGGAAATAAAATAAACGCAACTGAACATAGACATATAAAGTTGTGGTGTTGTCCACAGTGCCGCTGTAGCAGATATATTTTTCCCGAGCGTTGAATACTATCCTTGTGACGTTTCTGCCCATGCGCGGATCAGTCGACATTAGTTAATTAATTGTATTCCCCTTTTCACAACTGAGGTAGTCACTAGTAGAGAAGACTGTTATAATTACCTTTGGCTAAATGTTGCCTATAAGGATATCATAAAATTACAACGTGTTCTAAACGGCTTAGCAAGTCTTAGCTAAGTCTACACGTTTTACTCATTTTTTGCGACATTACATTGGCTTCTTGTCCGCTATCGTGTCATCCTTAAGATCTGTGCTATTACTTACCAGGCACTTTCATACATGCAACCTTCGTATTTACATCCATTGCTTACCTATCCAGTTTCGATCATCTAGTTCAGATTTACCCTTTGTCGCTAGAGTAAATATTTATATTGGGACTAGGCTTTCGTCTATAGATGCACCTAATTATAAAGCTTTATTGCCATATTCAACGGGCATTACATAATGAATTGGAATGTAGTCTGGCGTTGACTCATATAGTGCCTATATATACACAATAAAATGAAATATGGCAAATACATATAATATATAGATATAAGTTATACACTGTACATAATTGGTTCTTTAAAATGTTTTTTAATATAATAAATAAATAAAGACAACCTTAAAATAATAGATTATCTATTTAACAATAATTATGGTGTAAACTAATAAATAAATATATATAAAATGTCATTTCAAATTGTTTAATTAATATATATATATATATATATATATATATATATATTATCTTCTAAAATATAATTTAAATTAGTAAACATACATTATAAGAGGACTAAAATATCATTTAAAATTATATTTACACTTACAATTGTTTGGAATATGCTTTCTTCTAGTATTAGATCAGTTAAGCATATTGCCAAATTCTTCCTCATTTAAAAACGTACCTTTATGACCTTGCCTACCCACAATAGCTTCTGGCGTATCAATCCATTTGTGGACAACTGGAATGTTTATTTACGTTGAGATGGATGAACCATTTTCTTTTGATGCGCCTCTGAGCTTGGTTTCCACGGATTTAGCCGCAATGAAAGTTATCGTGTTATTATTATTATTATTATAACCTACAACGTAAACACCATCAACAATTTTCTTTTGTACAACCGTATTTTCTATTTGTGTTTAGAGTACCTTACGTGGAGAAGCATCCGCCATTGCTTCTCGCATTCAGCTGTCGGAAATAGGTAGAAACTGCACGCGTGACTATACGGATTATCGTTGGAATAGACTGGTCAAGAACGTGATGTATCTCTGTAGGTGACGTCACAATACTGTTTAGGAGCGTAACCATAGACAGTTTGCCTCAGCAACGTAGCTGTTTCAGCGTTTCGCGTATGTTTGTTTGTTCTGGGCGTACAGTCACAGTGATGCGTCAAACAGTGCAGTGTTGCTTAATTGACTCGCATGGCTGCATAATTTCGCAGAAAACGTAGTCTGGTGACTTGCCCGGCTTTTGAATATTATCTAAAATCTTCTGCCTTCTCAAGAAGCCTGACTTATCGAGGCTTATCCTGCCATAATTCCTGTTTCAAAAACAACTGCAAGTTTTGATTTCTTTTTATATTTGTGTGAATATAGTTTAATGTTGAACAACTTATAAATGATATAGTATTATCTTATAAAAGTGTATCCTTATTTTAGTTTTTATTTCATCGTTGACCTGAGAGCCAAATAACGTCTCTACCCTATTCTGGGGTAAGGCCGCCCTGGTATTGACACCAGCAAACCATAAAAATACCTAGGCGGCGTTGAGGGGCTAAAAAGTGCTGCCATCTTACGGAGCCTGGGTAATCGAGGCTAAACAATGCATAGACAACTTTAAAGGCGTGCGTGAATTATCATACAATGGGACCATTTCACTAAGATAAACAACTCTTACGGGGGAAAATATAGTATATCAAAGTAATAATGATATATATATATTTTTTTGTCTTAGTGAAACGGTCTCCTGGTATGATAATTCACTCACGCTGACGCGCTTACATTTTTCCGGTCGTTAAAAACGTTCCGGTTGACGTTTCTGCGCATGCGCAATAAATATAAATCATCAATATCCAGCGAAACAACAAAGCATTTTCGGGATAAATGCCACGAGCTGTTCGTTAACTTTCCTGTGATGATTACTGTGAAGAGTTTCTTAAAATGTCGTTCAATGCAATAAAATATTACGATTTTTATAAATCACTGTCACGGATTATGGCGCACTAGAGTGATTTACGCTTCCTATCAAAATATGCCTCAAAACTTGTTTGCCTCGTGTTAATTTGCGACAAATAACTTTGCTGACTTTGCTGAGGTTATATACATCCTATCGAACAACCCGTAATATTTATACCATAAATGCTTTGTCTTTTCGCTCCACATTGATGATTTTACATATTTCGCGCATGCGCAGAAACGTCAACCGGAACGTTTCTAACGCCCGAAAAATGTAAGCGCATTGTTTAACCTATATGTATGTATGTATGTATGTATGTATGTATGTATGTATGTATGTATGTATGTATGTATGTATGTATGTATGTATGTATGTATGTATGTATGTATGTATGTATGTATGTATGTATGTATCTGTATGTATGTATGTATGTATGTATGTATGTATGTATGTATGTATGTATGTATGTATGTATGTATGTATGTATGTATGTCTGTATGTATGTATGTATGTATGTATGTATGTATGTATGTATGTATGTATGTATGTATGTATGTATGTATGTATGTATGTATGTATGTATGTATGTATGTATGTATGTATGTATGTATGTATGTATGTATGTATGTATGTATGTATGTATGTATGTATGTATGTATGTATGTATGAATTATAAAATGAAATTATAACAGAAAAATATGCACTGCTTGAAACAACACGAAACAGCATAACACAATTTCATGAGAGCACCAAACCTTGTGATCATTCATTCGTCGTCATGGACGTAATTTAATTCAATACATGTAGTAACTATAATTTGTAAGAACTTAATTTAGTATTGTAATGTTAACCAACACAATTGTGCTAATAGTTCTTGTTATATTATAACGGTTTTACAAATTAAAAATACAAAAGTGTGATTGTAAAATTTACTTTGTAGACTAGTCACAATGTAGACTTATTTTGTTTGAAATGCAACACTATTCCCAGTGGCATTGATTCCAACAAATTATCGACGGCAAACCTGAACGTATTCGGGGCCGGTCACAATTTGTGCTATTGTCTGTATCTTATTGACTAATTACTTATTTACATGTATTTTAAGTAATCATATGGAGTTTTGCCTGAAATTATTATAGTAATGAATAGTATTATAACACAACGCCGCTGTTCTATTTCTGTACAAGAGGAGCGGCTTCCTCAGATCTCGCACTTCTATGTCACGTGTCCCGAAACAGCCGAGATTTGGAGAAAGCTTCACCGGGTTCGGCATGTCCAACTGTTTACACTAATTACCTTTTAATTACTGATATGATGAGCGGGTAATATTAAAAGTTGTCACAATTCTTTACTTATATACTAATTATCTATTATATACGAGACGTTATTTTGGGGTTTTACGTTACATTCGGTAGATGACCTATCAATGATATCATGTACCCATTACGCGAACTTACCAGTCGGGGCGGGCATGTTTGCTGTTGTTATACTTATGGTGAAGATGGATTATGGATGGATATTGAATTACTAATGAAGATACTGATTTGTACAACACAGTGCTCCACGGGACCCAGGATATACATTTGTGTTTTGTATTTTCTGAACAGTCAGTTATTGTTTTCTGTCGCTCTTTATATAGTTGTTACCTCCAAACAAATCACCACAAGGAACAACAACTAATTGATTTAGCCATAGGCATATATATATATATATATGTATATATATAATATAATATATATATATATATATATATATATATATATATTATATATATATTATATATATATATATATATATATATATATATATATAATATACAACCTAAATCATATTAATATATATATATACTATAAAAATTTTTTTATATATATATATATATAAAATATATATATATATATATATATATATATATATATATATATGTAAGTTCTATATAGCGCTTATCTAATCATCGGGATTGCTCAAAGCGCTTTACACTTTACTCCGTGGCAGACCTGTTCAATCGAGCGCGAATATTATTCGTAAACAAATATCCACCATTGTCTATAGCAAGGTACTCTTTCACATAACTGAATGAACTGGAGCAATGTAGAGTTAATACATTTGTCCAAGGTTCGCCATCGCAGAACAAGACTCGAAGTCAGTCAGTTTCTCTTAATCGAGAGTCCGAAACTCTGGCCACTGCACCACTGCGCTACAGCGGCTAGTTCTTCCACTTCTACCAGATCTACCAGATACTGACAACGTTCAACAGGCTGACTATTGTCGTCAGAGGTTAGCGCAACATGAAAACAGAAACAAAACAAAAAAGTAGTGTGCGAATATGTACACTGAGAGTTAAAAACACGATACTGCTTAAGAACCTAGATGAACAGGGTGGCAAGTTGAGCATTAAAGGCGCCAATTGCGTCAAGTGCTACGGCGTCTGCTGGGAGACTGTTCCACTCCTTGGTGGTTCTGTGGAAGAAGGACTGTTGTCGGTAGTTGGTGATACAGTGCGTGGGAGACTGTTCCACTCCTTGGTGGTTCTGGGGAAGAAGGACTGTTGTCGGTAGTTGGTGATGCAGTGCGTGGGAGACTGTTCCACTCCTTGGTGGTTCTGTGGAAGAAGGACTGTTGTCGGTAGTTGGTGATACAGTGCGTGGGAGACTGTTCCACTCCTTGGTGGTTCTGTGGAAGAAGGACTGTTGTCGGTAGTTGGTGATACAGTGCGTGGGAGACTGTTCCACTCCTTGGTGGTTCTGGGGAAGAAGGACTGTTGTCGGTAGTTGGTGGTACAGTGCGTGGGAGACTGTTCCACTCCTTGGTGGTTCTGTGGAAGAAGGACTGTTGTCGGTAGTTGGTGGTACAGTGCGTGGGAGACTGTTCCACTCCTTGGTGGTTCTGTGGAAGAAGGACTGTTGTCGGTAGTTGGTGATACAGTGCGTGGGAGACTGTTCCACTCCTTGGTGGTTCTGTGGAAGAAGGACTGTTGGCGGTAGTTGGTGGTACAGTGCGTGGGAGACTGTTCCACTCCTTGGTGGTTCTGTGGAAGAAGGACTGTTGTCGGTAGTTGGTGGTGCCGTGCGGTGTCCGGACGGAGTGAGCTGCCGTGTGCGCGTAGGTCGGACGTATTGACGGCGACTTGGTTGTACAGTCTATAAGCTTTGGGGTATCTCAGTAACACATTATCTGCTCTGATGACGGTGTTTGACAAATCGGGCCACAAATCATGTCAACCATTTCATAGGGGTCCCACACCGAGGAGGCGTATTCTACAGTGGGTTCTTTTGTTGAGGATGATGAGGTTCTGACGCAAGACATTTAAGTAACGGCTAGATTTGTTGACGGAAGTGTATTCCTCAGACCAGTGCGCTGTTGATGGTGACTCCAGCTGTTGATGGTGACTCCAGCTGTTGATGGTGACTCCAGCTGTTGATGGTGACTCCAGCTGTTGATGGCAACTCCAGCTGTTGCTGGCGACTCCAGCTGTTGATGGTGACTCCAGCTGTTGATGATGGTGACTCCAGCTGTTGAGATGGTGACTCCAGCTGTTGATGGTGACTCCAGCTGTTGAAGGCGACTCCAGCTGTTGATGGTGACTCCAGCTGTTGATGGTGACTCCAGTTGTTGATGGTGACTCCAGCTGTTGATGGTGACTCCAACTGTTGATGGTGACTCCAGCTGTTGATGGTGACTCCAGCTGTTGATGGTGACTCCAAGGTACTTAGCTGATTTGACGTGCTCTAATGATTGATTATGAAGCCGGTAGTCGAATCGGATGGTTGTTTTCTTTCGAGCGATAAAAACCTGGATGTCTGGATTTTACATTTGTTTTCCCACCGTGCCAACCTGTCCAGGTCTCTTGCAGATTGGCACTGTCGGTGTTGGTGGCAATGGTAAGATAGGCGATGGTGTCACCAGCGAATAGCAGAATCGTTGCATCAAGCCCATATGCGATGTCATTGATGTAGTATATGAACAGACCGGGTCCAAGGACTGAGCCTTGGGGAACACTAGGGAATCTACGTTGATTGTGTCAGAAATCTCTCCTTCCAGAATTACGGACTGGGTTCTTCCTGTCAACACGCCACGTGCTATGTTTGCGTCCAGTCCACGTTAGGGGCGCTGGTGGTATTATTTGTCTCGCGCCAGACCGACATCTTTCCCTAGGCATGGTACAGACAGCAGACCCACTTAATCAGTTGCAAAGCAAAACATAAAATTCTGTCGAGTCGAACTGCAGTGGCCGGTGTGTGTTTTACGCCATCAGCTCGCTAGCGCTAAGGTGGTTTTTCTAGGACGATTAATATCGCAGGCCTCGATGATTCATCGTTTTCTAAACGCAGGTAACATGCTGTTACATGTGTGACCTTCAACGGCGATGTGTTACTAATTACACCTCCCGTCATTAATTACACATAGCAGCGGGGCAATAGCCTTTCTCACGGCACCAATGAACGTATAAACGTCTTTGAACTTTTTATACGCTAAGATTCTGCGAAATTGCGTTCGTTCGTGAGTAGTTTTTTTGTACAGATTCCATTTGAAAACAATTTTGAATATTAGATGACCTCTATTTTGAACGGATACTTTATTTTCCTCAAATCGGCGTTCCTATTGCCAGGTAGCTTGTTTCAAAGCAGTGGTCCTTAACCTTTTGTGGCTGCGACCTAAATTCTTGTCCGGAAATTGATCGGTGACAGGCACATATTTAGAGAGTCGATTTGTACCGATAAAACAAATTTGTGACAAAGTAAGCAGACATCATAAAACATAAATATAAATCAAAACTTGTGTTAAGTTTGCTGAACACAATGACGCCGAGGGACTAACTTTGCAATCCTTCCTTTGCAATCAATAACTTCAATAAATATAATTTCATATATAAAATATGTCGTTCAGCGGACACTCAGTGCGGACACACGGGACACTAAATTCAAGTTCGAACTGCTACGCTATGGACCCACTGAAAAATTGCTTGACGACCCAAATGTCATGGGTTATGCATCGCTATTCTATATATCGTTGATATTGTGTATGTGTTTTGACATTTACATTCTAACAATAATTATTAGTATAAGATGTTTTTGCTGACAAAGCGGATGGTCGATACGATATTATCTACGAACGTCAAGTACCAACTTTTGGATTTACTAGTACGTCGGGTGATGTTATCAAGGCTGCTCAACGGGGACGTGTTCATCTGCGTTGAGGTTTGGTCGTTGCGTGCTCTCAAAAGTCATGAATGACACGGACTGAAGAAACAAACATACGCAAGCACACACACACGCACGCACGCACGCACGCACGCACGCACGCACGCACGCACGCACCCACACACACACACACACACACACACACATATATATATATATATATATATATATATATGCATTCACATACACGTACACGTACACGTACAGGTACACGTACACGTACACGTACACGTACACGTCCACGTCCACGTCCACGTCCACGTACACGTACACGTACACGTACACGTACACGTACACGTACACGTACACGCATACACGCATACACGCATACACGCATACACGCATACACGCATACACGCATACACGCATACACGCATACACGCATACACGCATACACACACACACACATACACACATACTCACATACTCACATACATACACACACACACACAAGCGCATGCGCACGCGCACGCGCACGCGCACGCGCACGCGCACGCGCACGCGCACGCGCACGCGCACACGCACACGCACACGCACACGCACACGCACACGCACACGCACACGCACACACACACACACACACCACACACATATACACACACACACATACACACACACACACACACACACATAGAGAGACCGGGCAACGAAGACTATACTGTCCCTGGGTTTTAGTGCAAGGATTTCACTCTAAAAAATGTTTAAGAATCACCAGTATGCGCATTGAACATGTTCTCTTTTTAGCGGCGGATTTTCACGTAAAAGTTATGACGTCAAGAGGATCACACATGACGCAAAACCAATTTGTCACGATTTGTCATACAGCACCACAGTGTCCATCCAAGCACCCTCTGAGAACACCGTCATGTTACAGAGGTGTACTGTTTAAAAACTTCTAATCCAAGCATCAGACACCATACGTATTCAGAAAGGGTGTGGTGTTTTCAATCATACTGAGACAGCCATCCACTTCTCCGCGAGTGGGTATCATTATATTACGTGTTATCTGTGAAGGTGCGAACAGTTTTACAAATGCGCCGCTGACAAAAGTATTGCTTGTTGTAGAGAAGACGTTACACAGTACAGAGGGACCAGCACTGCGGAAAAAAACATCCGTGTTGTTGTGGGATACGTACGCGTGGAAACATGTCCTGATGCTGATGACAAGTACATATACCCGTTGTATATAAATATTTGTATTACACTGATCAACATGTACACACAACAATATAATTTATATAAGTTAGAACGGGGTTTTGGTGTTGAATATTCAACCACATCGCCCGTATAATGTTCGTGAAATAAAGCACTATGTGTAGCAGAGATGGAGTAATCGTACTCGTGTACTTTTTGAGTACTCGTACTCGAGTACTCAAAAACTATATGACATATTTGAATTGGATATTATTGCTAATATGATCCCTACGATTTGAAATGTTG
>JAODUO010000097.1:25000-50000 GCA_025642075.2 Ridgeia piscesae | reverse complement strand
GAATTTTGTCTGGTTGCAAAGTTATGACAATACGTTGATTTTAGCGGCCAGTTTGGATTTTTTATTTTGTTTAAAAATGTCCAAGGGCGAGGACTCCACACCTACATGAATATAATTATAACATTATAATGCTAAATATGAGCAATAAACAAGGAAACACACATATCAGACAAACAGGGGTTACACCCCATGGCTGCACGACTAATATCATCGGTAAATGTCATCTCCTGAATGAAAACATGAATTCCACCTAAGCAACAGTTAGGCAATAGCTAACCTGATGACGTCACGCTTTTACCAGAGTGCTACTAGTGGGCGTATCTTGGATATGGTGTAATTAATTATGAGTCATCAAAAATACGAAGCCCAGGCCCATAAAAATGCTGCATAATGGGTTAACTGTTCTCACGAAGCGTCAACTGTAACATATGTGAATTCCATAAAAACGCATTGGATAAAATAATAAGCAAACGATGCACTGAAACGATCGCTGTTCTGCAGACGTCTTCAACCGTTGGCCACATGGTGGTCTTCTTTGTATGTGTTGCTATGACTGATAACGTATGTTCAGGTCCACTGTCAATGTTGTTAGGTTCAAAACAAATGACGCCAAGACATCCCTGCTCTTCCACAATGACCTTTGTCAAGATCACGGCTCGATCACCGTCACGCTCTACAATGCTGGCATGTTAATCACCGAGTTGGAATTGGAAGGCGGGAAAACTACAATGTCTGCGGTATTCTTGGTACGTTTGAATGCAGTTCAAATTACGATCGTTGCGTTTGCATCCAAAACAGGCAGACTCGTTGTTCTGTCAACGTGTTACTGCGGCCCCTTCCCCGCTATGATCATCACACGTGTCTACTCAATGCGGTTTAACAGACATTAGCGAAATATTTGTGTATAACATTTATTTACGTATTTATTCAGTTTTATCATATCGACAGCGCTTTTTGTAAACTCACCCTCGAGAGTGATTCGTAGACTATGGAACGCTCTTGTTGTTTACCATTTCTCATTACAACACACACACGCAAGCACACACACACACACACACACACACGCAAGCACACACACACACACACACACACACACACACACACACACACACACACACACACACACACACACACAACACACACACACACACACACACACACACACACACACACACACACACACACACACACACACATACACACACACACACACACACATTATACCCTCACATATATATCCATGCATACACGCAAACTAATGTCACAATCTGTTAAATATATAGCAATTTCTTAGTGTGAATACTTTGGCGCATACAATATATGCGATGGAGAAAGACACGAAATGAAAACGTCGCCCAATACATTACAAGTAATACGTCATTCATGCAACACGTAAAAGTATAACTTATTGTCAAAAGCACGTAACTGCTTATTTAGACGTTTTCTCCCACGCCTAAAAGGTCACGAGGCAGCCAAGACCATTCCACCCGGATCTATTTTCTGCTAGTTTCCCGACACTAGCAACGGTCTGGTGCTTTTTCACTCCGTCACAATCAAATATCACGCGTCATGTCTTTCACAGTTTTCTTTGCTAGCGATGTATACCCACATGCCTCCATTACAAGGCGGCAGAAGTCTCACTTATCAATCTTTCCAGCGGGCAATGTTCTCGTAAGCAACAGTGTCATAATATTTTGTTTACTAATAAAAACGTTCAGAGTTAGAATATCAACATATTATACGACGAAATGCCAGACAAACATACACAGGCTATACATCAGTTATATTGATTGGTGTAATTACCTTGTTGTTAGGCGTAAGGAACGTAATGGATGGGTCAATTAAATCAAAACGTATCTGTGAAACATACTAATAGTTGTTTACGCGTGTGGGGTTATCATATTCACATGTTCACGTAGATGTTTATTTTGGCAGTCGCGGAATGAGTGGCACCACGTGGCCATTGTGTGGACCGGAAGTGACGTCAACACGTACGTGGACGCCGCGCTCAAGGATACCGTGCCACTTTCTGGTGACTAGACGTAGCATCACACTAATATTTGCTTAACTTACAACTGTCCGAGAACTAGTCACAGCCGAAAATCATGTCCTACACCATTTGCGGCTGTGATGCCAATTACTATTATGTTAAACTTTACGATATGGCTGAGTTGAACTATTTTACTTAAAGCACAACTCTAACCTCAACTATCGGGTGGTGAACCCTCCCTCCCTCTCCCCGTCCACTGGACAGATGTTGTCGGCAGTGTCATCTGCAGATGACCCACGAAACCTGCCCGAGCCTGGTCATGTAAAGGCCTACAATACAGACGTTAAAATAATTAATTTATCATCTGAACAAGTTGTTCATCGCACATGGCAAACGTGCTGTATGAGTGAGTACCTGGCTGTATATAATGGTGAATATGTGTATACAAATTTCCGCGTCAATTGCTACATGGTTCTCCTGAGACGTCGCGATGGTGATCGGTTGTAAAGATCTATCAGAGAGTAACCTCTGTGCAGTAATACTACAGGGTACTGTACTACGTGGTAACATTTCCCCCGTTGACTTGTGGTTAAACAACACTCGTTGTCCTGTTTGCAGGAGCTCGCATCTATAACACGTGGTGTCCATTGGTTATTGCCGGACGTCCGAAGAACCCGGAAAAAAATGACGATGTGGTCCCATATGAAGGACTTATGGACCAAGTAAGTCACCAAGTATAAGCACATGCCAACTGAATACCTTCCAGGAGTTACCAACTATAAGCACATGCCGACTGAATACCTTCCAGGAGTTTCTAAGTATGGTCATGCGATAGTAATTGGCGTGAGTAGAAACAGTGCAGCTAACGTAAAGACCCGAGTTCATCTATTTGGTAATAAAAGAAACTTTCGATATATATATATATATATATATATATATATATATATATATATATATATAAAACATATATACATCAATATAGACACTATATGTCTGGAATTTGATTTGAATGATTCTTATTGCTGCAAATCACTCGACGTGATTTCGTAATCAAACAAGAGGACATTCGTCAACAGTTCACGGAATTGGCTGCGTTTCTTGTATTGAATCGACGCGTGACCAGTCATGCGTGACCTGCATTCCGCAACAAATCGTCAGGACAACAGTCGTTAGCGCACACTACGACCACACATATTTCGCTAAAATTCACAGAATTCCGTACTCTGTGACGCGTGAAAACAAATGGTGTATTGCCGCTCACAACGGCGCTCCCAGTTCAACGAAGCATGTCGTGTTCGCATCTTAAATAAATTAGGCATGCAATATACAAGACGTCTATGAAGCCATCGTGCTTATAGTGGCGCAATGAATCAAAAGGGTTTGGCACTTTCAAGAAGTCGAATGTCGTTCATTGATGTATGTGTGTGACACGGTGCAGACTGTTTTGTAGACTTTTACACATTAAATTTATGCACATATCTTTTAGACCAACGGACGCCGTCGCCTTTGTAATAAATGATGGTGATTGATATTAGGCAAAGGTGAATCCCCTCTACCACACCCCCTCTAGATACAAAGGTTACTATATCTATGTCATCTTTGGTCAAGTAGCCCATTCTGTTTGTCGTGAGATGGACCAACTATTTAGCATGTTTGTAATGGACACTTCAGATGAGTAACGACAATGATTGCTGTTGTCAAAGAGTGACATCCTCAGTGGTGTCTGCCCATGCTTGTTGCTGTCAACGTGTGATATCCTCAGTAGTGTCTGCCAATGATTGTTGCTGTCAACGTGTGATATCCTCAGTAGTGTCTGCCCATGATTGCTGCTGTCAACATGTGATATCCTCAGTAGTGTCTGCCCATGATTGCTGCTGTCAACGTGTTATATCCTCAGTAGTGTCTGCCCATGATTGCTGCTGTCAACGTGTGATATCCTCAGTAGTGTCTGCCCATGATTGTTGCTGTCAATGTGTGATATCCTCAGTAGTGTCTGCCCATGATTGTTGCTGTCAACGTGTGATATCCTCAGTAGTGTCTGAAAATGATTGCTGCTGTCAACGTGTGATATCCTCAGTAGTGTCTGACAATGATTGCTGCTGTCAACGTGTGATATCCTCAGTAGTGTCTGCCTATGATTGCTGCTGTCAACCATGTGATATCCTCAGTAGTGTATGGCAATTATTGCTGCTGTCAACGTGTGATATCCTCAGTAGTGCCTGCCAATTATTGCTGCTGTCAACGTGTGATATCCTCAGTAGTGTCTGCCTATGATTGCTGCTGTCAACCATGTGATATCCTCAGTAGAGTCTGCCACATTTTGTGCACAACCGTGGTATACACGTCTTACGGATGACTGTATCGTAGAATTTCGTTTACATTGCCGTATACAATAATTTAACTAGCGAATTTAAGTGGCAACAACCTAGTAGCTTTCATAAAATCGTTTGTCATCTGTCTGTCTGCCTGCCTGTATGTATGTATGTGTTTGTCAGTATGTATATGTCTCTGCCTGTCTGTCTGCCAGTCTGCCAGTCTGCCAGTCTGCCTGTGTGCCTGTGTGCCTGTGTGCCTGTGTGCCCGTGTGCCGTGTGCCGTGTGTCCGTGTGTCCGTGTGTCCGTGTGTCCGTGTGTCCGTGTGTCCGTGTGTCCGTGTGTCCGTGTGTCCGTGTGTCCGTGTGTCCGTGTGTCCGTGTGTCCGTGTGTCCGTGTGTCCGTGTGTCCGTGTGTCCGTGTGTCCGTGTGTCCGTGTGTCCGTGTGTCCGTGTGTCCGTGTGTCCGTGTGTCCGTGTGTCCGTGTGTCCGTGTGTCCGTGTGTCCGTGTGTCCGTGTGTCCGTGTGTCCGTGTGTCCGTGTGTCCGTGTTCCGTGTGGTTGTGTCGTATGTCCGTGTGTCCGTGTGTCCGTGTGTCCGTGTGTCCCTGTGTCCCTGTGTCCCTGTGTCCCTGTGTGCCTGTGTGTCTGTGTGTCCGTGTGTCCGTGTGTCCGTGTGTCCGTGTGTCCGTGTGTCCGTGTGTCCGTGTGTCCGTGTGTCCGTGTGTCCGTGTGTCCGTGTGTCCGTGTGTCCGTGTGTCCGTGTGTCCGTGTGTCCGTGTGTCCGTGTGTCCGTGTGTCCGTGTGTCCGTGTGTCCGTGTGTCCGTGTGTCCGTGTGTCCGTGTGTCCGTGTGTCCGTGTGTCCGTGTGTCCGTGTGTCCGTGTGTCCGTGTGTCCGTGTGTCCGTGTGTCCGTGTGTCCGTGTGTCCGTGTGTCCGTGTGTCCGTGTGTCCGTGTGTCCGTGTGTCCGTGTGTCCGTGTGTCCGTGTGTCCGTGTGTCCGTGTGTCCGTGTGTCCGTGTGTCCGTGTGTCCGTGTATCCGTGTGTCTGTCTCTATATAAACCACAATGGAACAAAACTGTATCTGTGTTCAGTAGGGACACCTTCTGAAACACTCGATAATGTTTACAGGAACCACAAACACCCAATCCTGTGTACATTATCTTACTGCGTTTGTGTCAACGATAGATCATCCTCTGTTTGTAAAAAGACACACCAACTACTTCACCTTGTCACGTTGTGTCGCCAAGTGGGTCCGAGTTTTGGCGACTCTCCAGCACCGCCTCATACATTCTCACCTGTCTGTCGTAGCCTGACAGAGTTATAACGTCATGGTTATTTCTTTTTCTTTTCTTTTTTAAACTATTCAGCAAGTTGCTAAAGGGCAAAGCGACAGGGATTGACAGTTTTCACATGTCCTGTTCACGGTACAATGTCTGACGTGTTTTGTGCACATTTAAATCCATGTCAACGTTCGAAGTATCTTTTTTGTTAAGCGGTCTGCATAGAAAACGATCTAGCGTAGCCAGTCTCCTGCTCCATCAATCTACTACACGCACCGTTAAAGTGATTCGTTTAACATGTTAAACTCTTTTTTTTAGCTAATCCTTAACATTGTTATTCCATGTAATTATTTGCCTACATTCCATTACACTAATAACGATGATATAAGTCACGCGCTTTCATCCAAAAATCCTCTTTTACAAACACTAAATCGAATCATGTATATGTACCTCGTGTGTAAATGACGCCTAGCAGCCATGCAGGAAATGCAAATATTAGAGTCACATGTACGACAGCTTCTAGAGTGAGAACAATTTGAGTTCGTGCCGTATTGGTATTTGCATCAACTATCTTGATGCCATTCTATGTTTAAGTTAGCATTATTTTGTCAAATAATGTCTTAATTGTATTGCTTTCCATGCTTAGTTCAGTAACTCAACGATCCTGCTAACGTTTACCCTTTGCGTTGATATGTCACGTGACTACTGTTGATGATGTTGGCCGTATATACATGTTTCACATCCTCGAGCACCAGGTGTCACTGCGGCTGATTATATTAGTACCAGCCCACAGTACCCCTGGCGTAACCAATTGCGGGAATTCCTCGTTTAGCCTTAGCGAATTAAATCGCTTACGAGGAGTGATGTCGGCCTCTGGTTATGCGAGGCACTTTTGGGTGATTTAAGCCACACGCTGCCCGTGTTGCATGCATTGTTTAGAATGCGAATGGGTCATTGTATTACTGTTCACACCAGTCGTGTGTCCGCCTTCAGCGTGTATTTTCGCTGCTCCTACAGCCGACGCAGTAGCGACTGGCGAAGTCAGTTTCTGTAATTTCATAGGTCGATTCCGCACACTTCCACGGTTTGCGATGACGATCAGTCAGGGGTACTGTAGCAAAACGCAATGACTGCTGGCTTGAGAGGGTGTCACACTGAGTTATACGTATGGTACGAATGGTATTTGACTTTGTTTTGCAGAGAGCCATGCCATGCTACATTAGCCGCAAAATAATAAAATACAGCCAATCCAGTGAACGGTTCAATAATATTTTTATTTAATCTTGAAGTCGGGTCGTTTGCAGCAGTTGCAAACAATTTAGCTAACCCGATCGATCGCGGAGTAGATCGATCCATGGTTCATACTTCCAAACATATTGTTTATGAATAAATATCGAACTGTTTTCTTTCACGATCACAATTGAATGAACTCGGGTTTCTGTGACACACGCGTGTTTGCTGTACTCAGCCTTTGTGTCTGTCTCGTCTCTACAGAGACAGCCCAGAAAGTGATCTTGTTTTCCCCCCACACGTTTGTTGTTCGTCCACGCCACCCACGCACGGGTGTGACAAGTAAGACAGTGTTTATTGGGCCACATTTGTCTGACGCTACGCAAAACGTCTCCACATGACGTTGTGATGACGCACGCGCCTATGATGACATTCTCTAGAATAAATGTTTTTGGGTCGCAGTGGTTCAGCTATACTTCACAGTTTTGTGAATCAACCTTCCGGTCTTAAACAAATGTACTCATTAACGCGCATGTGATACCTGTAGGTTGCTGGACCCATGTAGCGTTGATATAACCGGTTGATATAGCAAGTCGCGTGTCTGGACTGACTGGAAGCGTACATGATCTCATTGTCTTGGTGAAACGGGCAGGGAAGAGCTACCAAACGTATTCAATATTCGCGTTGCTTCTGCTTGTAGATCTGTATGTACGGCCAGGGGCTTACTGCCGAACAGGTGAAGGAAATGTACGACCACCCGTAATACATCATCCGTGACAAGCCACGCATGACGGACGACCCACCACATCCACACAAATGGACGTACACCACACACCGATTTCCCAAATTGTATCATAATCGCGCATGTTTATTGCTGAAATAAAGGAGCTTATATACCCGATTTGGAATTGTATGGATGTCTTATTAGTGTATAGCATTATATTATCGAAATGTTACGTAGCGTGGGAGTCACGTTGTACAGCCTTTAGTCGACATTCTGTTGGACTCGCAATGACTGCATGAATGGCGTGTGAGTATTATAAGTGGCATCAATTTCGTCTGCATTGTGTACATTTCTCCCACGATAGCGGTGCTGGTTTCGCCAATGTTTGGGCGTTTGCTTAGCTTTGGTTAATACACTCCACCAATCTCACGAGTCGGGGAACTCATGCGCAATCCCTCGCAGATATCCCTCATGAACTATATGGGAGTTAGCTCAATCCCACCAGTAATCGACTTCTCCACCGGGTAGATACCACCAATTGATTTTCATAGGCGGCCATTGTAACGTTTCTTTGATTTCCCACTAGGATTATTAATCCAAGGTATTGGAAATTTCAGACATTCATTAATCTCCATCGACACATGTCATGTATAAAATTCCTGAAAATGACATATCTCGTTCACCCCTTCATTGTTGCTTCAATCAGCGGCCGATTGCCAATGTTGACACCTCTAGGCAAAAATTACACCTGTATGCATACGCACCTTTTCACTGTCTGACAAATATAATTATTTTGCAGCTGTGATATCACGCTACGCAGAAATATCATTTCCATTCAACCAGTCCTACATTCAGTGCTTCCAGAAATTTACAAAAAGTGAACAATGCAGTTCTTTTAAACAGGGTAATGGCGAATGAATCCATTTGGTGGTATGTCCCCCGCCTGTCCCCCGTTAGTCTCGCGTAACCGACTCTCGCTCAGCTGCGAGACTTCGCCGAGAAGATAGTCTGGAGAACTTGTGTATTGTCACAGCTCGAACCAGAGCTGGCTGTGTTTAAACTACGATGTAGTCATCAGATTGCATCACTGTTTTGGGATTAGTTTACAATTTACGTTTGTCATGGTAATTAATGTTTATGCTGTTGATACCGCAATTAGTTTATACAATATTTATATACAAAATAAAAAGTAGGAAAAGAGATGAAAAACTAACAACAAAAACAATTCATTTCTGTATTTTGAATATTTTATACTGTATAGCATTATCTGATAAAAACGTATCCTTATTTAATTTGTTATTTTGAAGTCAGCCTGAGAGCCAATCTTTGTTTCTACCCTATTCTAGGGTAAAGCCGCCCTGGTGGTCACAAACGCAGACCACGATTTCCCCAGGTAGTGTCAGAGCTAATCCGTCCGAGCTGGGTTCTTAAACACTCAGCGCCCTCACACGGATGGTATAAACTCTTACAACAGATACCGTACTAAACGACGAGACGTCCGAGATTGAGCGAGATCTGTGCGCGTTTGTTTCCACGGGTGGAGTACCCCAGCTCCTATCTAATAGCTCTGGCTGTAGTGAGTGGCTTCCACATGGTAGCCACCCCAGGGTACCTGAGTAAGGCTGTTCGCACGTGATAACAGCGCAGACACTTCTCTAGCATCTACCCAAGCTCCGTGATGTGGCAGCACCTTTTACCCCTCACATCTGCCTGGAATATTAAAGCTTTAACAATGGTGCCACCAGAGCGACCTTAACCCAGAATAGGGTACAGACACAAATTGGCTGTTAAAATAAAATAAAATACAAACAAAAATAAAGACAGTACTGTACTATTAAAATAATTCATCTGGGTTTAAACTTATATTCACTCACACATAAACAGAAATACAAATTCGCCGTTGTTTATGAAGCAGGAATTGTGTCTGAATTAGCCTGGATTACCCAGGCTCGATTACCCAGGTTGCAGAAGTTTTTATCCCTCCACACGGATAACATTCAAAAGCAGCCTACGTCACCAGAATATCTTCTCGGCGAAGTTACGCAGCCGAGCGAGAGTCGGTGAAACGAGACTAACACCAACCTGATCCATAGGCGAAAAATCCCAATCATTACCCATTTTGCCGTTCTCACGAGTCGCTGAGCGGTATTTTGTATTTGTTTCTACTGTTCACATCACCCATCTCCTGTTTCGCAAGGTAACTGAGGCCGATATAACCGTAGCATCATCCGTGCGCCGATGGCAAATTACGTTTCCTATTCGTCGGGTAAGATCTGCTCTACCACAGAGTGAATGAATAATTTCGTCAGCCAAGTGGGTGACACGTTGGACCACCTTCTCTAGACCATCCTCCATCACGTGGAGTAAGCAGTGTTGTCTCAACAGGAGGCCGCTACGCCGCCTAGCGTGCTGTCTGGTAGTGACGTCGTCTCCACGAGGACGTCATCAGACGGTCACTACTAGATCTGAGCCGGAAGCAGGAAGTGACGTGGCGACGGCTGCCAATGACATTCCACGAACTGTCATCAATGTTCACGTGATATTGAAAACGAAATATTTTAGGTTTTGGCCTCCTGCTACAATTTCTGCATTATGATTACCAGAAGGCCAACACTACGGCAATACGAATATGTTCAATTCATGTTGCTTATCAATTGAACATTTACCTCTCCATAATATACGCCATTCCTTCAAAGTATCTATGTCGAACACTTTGAGTGGTTAAAATGTGGAGGGGCAATCATTCTGCGTATGTTTTGTAGACGTTTTGGTCACAACCGATGCACGTACGCAAACACATACACACGCACGTACGCACACACACACACACACACACACACACACACACACACACACACACACACACACACACACACACACCACACACACACACACACACACACACACACACACACACACACACAACACACACACACACACACACACACACACACACACACACACACACACACACACACACACACACACACACACACACACACACACACACACACACACACACACACACACACACACACACACACACACACACACACACACACACACACACACACACACACACACACACACACACACACACACACACACACACACACACACACACACACACACACACACACACACACACACACACACACACACACACACACACACACACACACACACACACACACACACACACTTGTAACCTGGTCAACAAGTGATTTAGTACAAAAGTACGAAGGGACTATTCCATGATACAGATTCGTTGTACTGCTGTGTCAAGCGAAAACAACGTCTGCAAATACACATTACTCATTTATGCTCTGCACGAAACTATCGTTTTTTGACAGTATTACTTCAAGTCTTGTCTGTATTACGCCGTTCACCGTTCAGGTGCACTCAGGAGGGTCAAGGTCAAGACCAATAATTTCACGTACCTCTACGAATATTCAGTTAAATCAGTTGAAATCACAGGTAAACTGCCTGTTTTTGTGCATTTTAACCGTAGTGTTATTATTTGCTGTGGTTATATTTACAATTATGCATGCTAATCTATAGTGCAATATTTTTATGGTGCACTAACCCTAACATGACCAGAGCCAAACACCGTTGGCATAAATAATATATAGTCCTTTTTATATCAACGTATAATGTCAGATTGCATATTGCAGCACTTGTCAACTTTGTGTCACGCTACGTATCGTGAATAAAGTTCTTTGCAGACTTTCATAATGAGGGGACATTTATCTAATTGACGGCGTCAAACTATAACATGAAACAACCCGCCATACGACGGCGTCACAAGACACGAACAGTCGTTTTCCAAATTAATCAAATTAAAAAAACATCCATTCATTTTTTCAAACGGTGTCACAATACACACTAGTGGTCTGTGCCTTTGTGGACTAATGTGGCATTGTTGGCGGTAATAACCACAAATACAAGCACCGGGTACATGTGGTGGGAAAAACGGTAGAATTGTGCATGATACACCACTATCCATTCAAAGAAGACGACAGGTACATGTAAGATGTAAAAAGCTAGAATGTGGCATGTCCGACTACAACAAACAACGCACCTGTTGTAGACAACAACAGGGCTTCGTGCTACACAATTCACCAATCAAGAGACGTGTTGTCCGGCAGACACTCTTGTGGACAGCTCCCGGGTAAGGCATTTACATACGACAACAATTACTTACGTACATACTACATAGTACATACGTACATACGTACATACGTACATACGTACATACGTACATACGTACATACGTACATACGTACATACATATTACTTACGTACATACATATTACTTACGTACATACATATTACTTACGTACATACATATTACTTACGTACATACGTACATACGTACATACGTACATATGTACATACATACAACGTACATACGTACATACGTACATACGTACATACGTACATACGTACATACGTACATACATAGTACATACGTACATACATACGTACATACGTACTACATACGTACATACGTACATATACATACGTACATACGTCATACGTACATACGTACATACGTACATACGTACATACGTACATACGTACATACGTACATACGTACATACGTACATACATACATACGTACATACGTACATACATATACATACGTACATACGTACATACGTACATACGTACATACGTACATACGTACATACGTACATACGTACATACGTACATACGTACATACATATTACATACGTACATACATACGTACATACATACTATACATACATATGTACATACAATACATACGTACATACTACATACTACAGTACATACATATACATACATACATATTACATACGTACATACATATTACATACGTACATACATACGTACATACATACATACGTACATACATACATACATACATACATACATACATACATACATACATACATACATACATACATACATACATACATACATACATACATACATACATACATACATACATACATACATACATACATACATACATACATACATACATACATACATACATACATACATACATACATACATACATACATACATACATACATACATACATACATACATAAATACATACATACATACATACATACATACATACATACATACATACATACATACATACACACAACATACGAACATACGTACATTGATATTCAGATACATACATGCATACGTCCATATGTCCATACATACATACGCACACATGTACAAACAAACGTACACACACATGCATACACTGTCACTAGAGACAGATACAGGCCTCAACTCGTACTGTATCTGTGGACTTTAGGAGGTTTCTGAGTTGCATGACAACACGTTACCGATGAAGAGTTGATTTGGTAAAACGCACACTTCTGCTTTGAGAGGCGCGGGTAGTATAGCGGTCAGTACATCTGCCTGAGAGTCACTCTCTTCCTGTCGTTGTTTTACCCGACCTGGGCAAGCAAGACATTTTTGTGTGTATATCTTGGCTTTAAACATTGGGGACTGGGGAAGAGTATTGCGTCAATGGCGGTCCCATCTCCGTGTGGGACGTAAAGGAAGCACTGAGGATGACATGCACCTGGCAGTGACTGGCCTCAGAGCCAGCACAGAAAGGTCGGCTAAGTGCAGATATTCTGAAAAAGACAGACTCTTACAATAAATGCTAGACACAACTAGACATATTGTTAGATGGTGTGTTAACAGCATAATAAACTTACATAGAGCTGGACAGCAAGACGGATTTGTTACCGCGCTATAGTAGAAAAAGATGTTCGTTGTTAGAAAATGCTACACCGTTTGCGACATGTAAATTACAGGCATGAATAGTCAACAGTGTTTTGGATAGGTTACAAGCACAACCTAAGAGTCGTATGTGTCTGTTGTTTCTCTTTTGAATGGAACGTTTAGCCACACCGTGAGAATGTGGCCTTTTGTTACAGTTCATTGATGGCACTGACGTTCGTGGTACTGACGGTAGGCGGCGTGCTGGCTCTGCAAGGCGGGTCTGGTACGTGTTGTTGTCACCTGTCTAACTTCTGACTGGTAGCGTTTCCGATTGCGCACTGACATATCAGAAATTCGAGGGATTCTTTGGGACTCGATTTCTTTATTACAATGAATGTGGATTCTTTGAGAACTTTAAACTCTCCGTAATGTACACGATCCTGTTAATATATTTTGTGTAATGTTATTCCGGGTGGATGACGAAACACTCCCCTTTAAAAGGATTCTTTTGGATAGGTAGTGGGTTCTTGCGAGACCCAAATTATAACGAAAAGGATTCTCTGAGATTATAGAACTCTTTGAAATATACACTATATTAAAATAATAAAACTATTTTATGTAATCATATGCATTAATTTCATAAGAATTATTTTCAAAACCCAATTTAGGTATAACGCTTTGCATTGCGTTTTGAACCTTATCCTATGTATATAATACGGACGTAATTATTCGGCTCAATTTATATTTTAATTAGTGCGTTTGTTTGTATAAATGTATGTTCAATGCACACTAAGTCGATCAGTAGGACTTATACACTTCGTGCAATGGATTATGTTTGTCTTTCGGCTGTATATGAATTCATAACCAACCAATACTGACATGTTAATATTTTCCCGATGAAACCATCACATGCGTTACCTAAGCCTACACCTACCCCATGTAGCTACTTATTCAATTAACCCGACTCACAACGGCTGCATGAATAAAAACAGTCACAACAAAGAGACGGTTTCTCAGTCGTAAAAACGTACTTCGTACATTTCCGCAAAAAACTTGTCTTTACAAACGCCTTGTCTTTGTATGCATCTGCAGATGAACGATGCGCTTCGGCATTGCCGTGCAAGGTCTTCTTTGTCAACGAAATATATTACGTTGGCGTGCGACATCTCATCGTGGATAGCTACATTTTACCTTCTATTCCTTGGGGACGTGTTGACACCATGCATTAAAAACACTCTAGCGAACACATGTATGAATGAGGTGATTGCGAGACAGTCGCAATGGTTGTCGTGTGTTCTGCAATGCTGCACAGCGGTGAGGTGTGTTAACACACGTCTGTGTGATGCGTGTAGTGGGTAGTGTGTAGTTCTGCTTCTTTCTCTCGCTTTCAGTTATAGACGCCAGATATGTGCGAATGGGGGGAGGCACTGCGTAAGTATCCCTTGCTGCGACATAGTCTCTCCAAAGATAAGATTCTGAACGGTGTCGAAAATCCAGGGAGAGTATTTGGGGTTGTAACATTTCTATGACGCAGTTGTATTATATTGTTTATTTTTATATTATTATTATGTCAATTGTATATATATATATATATATATATATATATATATATATATATATATATATATATATATATATATATATAATATAAATGTGTGCGTATGTGTGTATCCATGTACGCATTAATGTATATATGTTTGTATGCATGTATGCATCTATGTATATTGTATATATGTGTCACACTGCAGAACCGGATTTGAACCCGGGCTCTCTCAGTCGAAATTCAGAAACTCTACCCGTGAGCCACTGCGCTCCACAAAATGTATGTACGAATGTATGCATATGGACCAACTCATCACTGCATAATTGTTGTTTGGCTGATTTTTCCGAGGGGGGTCGATATGTTTTTCGATTAAACTAGTCTGCCTGGGTTTAAATTGTAAATGGCTTTGAGTAATCCAATGGCTGGTTTGTGCACTTTATATAACACATTTTCTTTCCAACGTGTACCTTCTGGACGAAAATGTTACCGGAGTGAAGTAACAAAATAACAGTTTTGGAATATTAATTGCCGACAGAGGGTCAATATCCCCTTAATTTAATAATTTATATGCGTAACAAAATTGGCCAATTAATTCCCCGCTATCCCACTTATAGTAAACGTTTTATTTTCCATCCCGTTATTTCGAGATAAAAATAATGCATTTAATATTTTATTTGGATTTTTTGGTTAATACTTACATATCACGGCAGATAAATGTATGCGACGGACATACTAATTGACCCACGCTGTTGGCGGCAGCTCAGCGCTCGGCCATTTGAGACTGTAATGCCAAAAAACACGTCCGGATGCACGCGTCATAAGTACGTTTACGTATGTGCGTATATTTAAATTGCACTACTTAAATCACGCGCCTTTGAATCTTGTTTTATCTACGTACGCCGAGGTGAGTAAATAGTCATAACGTGCTAGGCAGGGACACTATGTCCATATTTCAGTTTAAGTTCATTTATTTAGAATTGTAAAAATATAAAAAATAAATATTACAATGAAACGACATTGAATATCCAGTGAGAAAGAGATGTTGTAATTCTCTGTGACGTCATTATGGCAGCCATCTTGGATAAAGAAACGAAGAAAAAGCCTCGTAACTTCCGGTGCTTGTTATCTTCGAAAATGAGAACTTATCAAAAAATACCTTCTAGATGACATAGTGCCATTTGGAAGAAAACACCTATGTGGGCAAACGTGGCTACATATAATACATACAACAACTTGTTTAATGACAATTATTATAAAAATAATTATATAGTTTTCAATATCAATGCCACGAATACCAAATCATTATACCACAAGACTGACACTAGGTTTAGCAAATTATATATTTTATAAATCGCATTTAAAGATGGCCGCGAAATCAGTCGGCTGCTCCGCAGTAATACTCATTACTGAATCAATCAATTTGTTTTTAAACACCATATATTTCTGTAAAGTAGATTCAAGGGTACTTACATATGAAAAAACGGAAACAGAGGATAAGCATGTGGAATGTGTGAAATGTTATTACACGAAACTATGGGTCTGTGACATGAACTATTTAATAAATCGTATATACACTTTGCAATATATATATATATATATATATATATATATATATATATATATATATATATATATATATATATATATATATATATATATATATATATATATATATATATACATCTAGAAGCAGAACGAGAGATCACATGCTTATCCTTCGAGAAGGACTGCCAAGGGTCTCGCAACATCTGGGTAGCACATCGGAATGTTCGACTGGTGAGCGGTGACTGTCCCGTCGGTGCCGGATGTGCGCAGTTTGGCCGTGTGCCCTACCCGTCTCAGCTCTACATCCCTCGCTTCGCGTGGTCGTTCAGCGCGTGGAGTTCGTTCACGCTGAGTTTCTGGTGAGTTCGTCCAATGCGAGCCATATTTCATCTGCGTAAATAGGCCAATTTGTAACAAATAAACTACGAAACTCTCACAAAATCTTTCTTGGCCACGACTGAAACTGTATAACCTAACTTGTTTGATTAGATGCTTCACTTCTCTTAATAACAGTCAACTCAATTAAGAAGCTGTGCTGGCCAATATATTCAGAACATTATTTGAAACATAGCGATATGTACTTGTTGCACATAAAACACAACACACCCGCTCGGTTGATTAAAGCTGACTTTCTTTTAATTAAACCCGTTCAGTGTGTATATGTCATAAAATATCACACTTTAAGCAAAGGTGGATCATCTCCGATCATGTTTACGTAACATTACCTTGCAGTGTGTAAGATCGTGGGGGGGGGGGGGGTACAAATTAAAGTAATGATGTGAATAAAAGCTATCGTGTATATTACACACGTTTAAAAACCACCGTGGTATAATAAGTGTGTGACCAGTCGATGTCAATTTCAGTTTGTCGTATGATGAGAGGTTGCAATTTTTCAAATAGTCTTGTCCAATGACACATACTCAATGAGTATTTAGTCTGTTAGCCTAGTCCCGTGTGAGTATTCATTGTAATGTTGTTTGTTGTAATCAGGTTCAAGACGGCTGATGACAAGACGTCTTTGTTGTTCCACAATGACCACTGTCACGATCACGGCTCGATCACCATCACTCTCTACAACTCTGGCATGATTATTGCTGAGTTGCAACTAGACAACCGGAAGATTTCGATGACGGTGGTATTTATGGTAGGTTTTAATGGAGTTTTCAACTTGTCGTAATAGAGATAAAGACAAACTGAGAAACCTTGTCCACGCGTAGCTTCTCCAGTCAACTTGACAGCGACAGCGACAGAGACACCGTGAAAAACCAGTGTCAAAATGAATCATTGCTGTGGACTAGCATGTGTTAGCTTGTTTTCCCCCTGTTTTATAACGTCAAAGTTAGTCCAGGAGAAGATCTTAGTTTGTTGGCGGTGGTTGGGTGGGGTGGACGTAGTCTAGTTTAAAAGATACTACTACTACTACTTCTACTACTACTACTACTACTACTACTACTACTACTACTACTACTATTACTACTACTACTACTACCTACTACTACTACTATTATTATTACTACTACTACTACTACTACTACTACTACTACTACTACTACTACTACTACTACTACTTGCTGCTGCTGCTGCTGCTGCTGCTACTACTACTACTACAACAACAACAACTACTACTACTACTACTACAACCACTTTTTTGGCGGGAAAATTGGCAGATGTAGAGGTTTGAAATTGGTGGTGTATAAAATTTGAAAAACAAGCGGAAATATTGAGTGATAAGTATTATTCTTGTGTTAAGGTTATTCATAAAGTGGTACTGGACATATATTGAGTAGTAGTTTTGGTTAAAGTTTGTTAGTTAACAGTATTTTTGAACAGATTAGTATAGTGGGTGATAAAAGGGTAATCTAGGCTTCGACAAATTGTAAAAAAGATTGAGCAAATCTTTTTATTTGATATAGTTATAAAGAGATAAAGCAATAAGAGTAACAACTACATATGTAAGATAAAACTGGAATAGGTATCATTGTTTTTAAAAAATAAACAAGCGTTTTAGTAGGAAACCCTTGTTTGTTTGTTTATATAGGTAGTGTCCAATTTTTCCCGCTAGGGAACGGTACAAGTACAGACTAAACTTATTGTTCATGGTAGCATAGGTAGTAAGTTGTTTATAACATAAAGTGTGTTGCAGTTGTTGTACAAATAAACAAACAGTCTTTCTAAAGACTAATTTGGGTTTTAAAACTAAGAGTTGATTTTGACAAATCGGAATATGGCACCTGGCAAGCGGCAAGTGAAGGAAAAGGAGGCACTTGGTGTGTAACCACTGCCACAGCTTGGTGGATTTTGCCGTATCGGGGTGGGGAAAAAAACTTGGTCAGAGACAACGGAGGAAGGGTTTACGTTCCAATGTTTGGGGTGTTGGAAAGTGGACTGTCTGACAGCAGAGTTAACTAGGCTAACGGATATTGTGAAGGGGATGCAGAGGGGAGGGAGGGTGATTGCAAGGACAACAAATGGAGAAAGAACAACAGGAAACATGACATGCAGGAAGGGACAGGGGAAAAAGTGACAGTAGAGAAGGAGGGAGGGAAAAGGGGGACAGGAGATGAGAGAAGTAGATGCGACAGGAGGTAAGACGAATGGAAGAAAGGAAGTGAGAGGTGATGTGACCAAACGGAAGTCAATAACAAGGACGATGACAGGAAGAAAAGAGACCGGAAAGAAAGGAACAAAGAGAAAGGGCGGGGGGAAAAAGTCAGCAACCAGGGAGAGCAAAACGGAGGAGCTACTCTGAAGCAGGGGGCATTGAGAACAGAAAGGGTATTTATGGGAGACTCCATTTTCGAAAGACAGACAGGACATTAAGCAAAGGAGAAGACGTTTTTGTTTGTCTTCCGGGGGGTAGGATAGAGCATGGGACTGAACGGGTACAGAACGTTTTGGGGCATGGCCAAGGGGGGGCTATATTAGTACATGTAGGGAAAGAACAATGCAGACAGGGATGGAAAAAACCAGGATAGTGAAGAGATACAGAGAGTTGGTAGAGACACTGAAGAAGACGAGAGTTGGAAAGACATACTGGAATCTTGCCGTGATGAGGGGGAAAGGGGGAAAAACATTTAGAAATTTCAAGAGGATGGCAATTAACGGACTATTAGAGCAGATGTGTGAAGAAGAAGGAGTTGGGTTTGTAGATTTGTGGGGATATTTTTTTGGTAAAGAAGACATGTTTATGAGAGATGGCCTCCATCTAAGCGGAAAGGGGCAACAGTGTTCTCCGAGAACCTTCTTCGATCGATGAATAATGGAACAGGTTGCAATTTTTTAAAAATAGTTTCGCAGGGGGGGTAACAGAGAAGCCAAATACTAGAGGCATAGATAAAGATAGCAAAAAGACATCAGCAAAGAAAGCCTTTGGGAAAACCCTACGGAATTTGGTTATAAATGTGTTTGTTTAAATGCAAGGAGCATAGTAAACAAAAGAAATGAACTAAACATTATGGTAGAAGATATTGACCCTCACAAATAGGTATAACTGAATCTTTGGGGCCCCCCGATATATCAGATGCCAAAATTTGGAATGACAGGGTATGTAATGTTTAGGAAAGATAGATTAGGAAGAAGGGGGGGCGGAGTTATTTTTATATTAAAGAATATTCCAAAAGAAATAAAAAAGAAAAAGGGAAAGGGAAAGGAAAAAAGCTGTCTGGTGTAACATAGTTCAGGAAACTCAACATTAACTGTTGAGTTAGTGTATCGGAGTCCAAACATAAGCATGGGAAAAGAATGAAAAAAAACATAACGCTATCAAAGAAGGGGAAAAAGGGGCTGTATTATTATGGGGGATTTTAACCATGGGCATATACAGTGGGCATTCTACAGAGTACCGGGAGAGAGGATCAAGAGTTTTTAAATTTATTACAAGATAGTTTCCTTTCTCAACATGTGTTAGAAGCAACCAGGGGCGGGAAAGTGTTAGACATAGTATTGAGCTCACAGAAGGAATTTGTTGATAATGTCAAGATATGTGAGCCACTGAGGTGTAGTGATCACAACCAGATACATTTTATCATCAAAATAAAGGGAGAACGGAAAGAAAAATAAGGTACAGGAAAATATTTCACAAAGGAAAATATAAGGACATGAGGGAATATTTTGGGAAAGATAGACTGGAATAACACACTGAAGAATAAGACAGCAACAGAAGCTGGAATATTTTAAAGAGTGAAATTGACTGGGTCGTTGACAAATTTGTCCCCTTGAAAAAACAGGGGAAAAAGGTCAAAGAAGAAACACTTATCGAAGGAAGCCATTAGAAAAACAAGTACAAGCAAATGATGTTGGGAAAACATATAGACATACCGGAAGTGAAGAAGACCATAGCATTTATAAAGAAGCACTTAATCAAGCTACAGCTGAAATTAGAAATTCCCAAAAAGAAGCTACGAACAAAAAAAAGCTTTTAATATAAAACATGACAGCAAGAAATTTTTATGCGTATGTTCGAAGTAAACAGAAAGTTCAGGATAAGGTCGGGGCCTCTTGAAGGTAGTGATGGAAACATAATAACAGAGGGAATTTTTAATGGCAGAAAACCTAAATGAGTTCTTTAGTTCGGTGTTTACCAGGGAAAAATATTAGTATATTACCAGTACTTGAGACTAAGTTCCCAAGGGAGAGAGTTTGACCATTTAGGACAACTAAATTTTAACCCCCAAAAATGGTAGCTAAGAAAATAAGAGATATGAAGGATAATAAATCACCTGGAGTGGATGGGATTCCTCCCAAATTACTATTGGAAATTGTAGAACAAATCAGCATACCGCTTGCAACAGTGTTCAATTTGTCATTAGAGGAGGGAATAGTTCCGTTAGAATGGGAAAAAAGCCCAAAAATTATACCATTATTTAAAAAAGGTTCGAGAAACAAGTCCGAGAACTATAGACCAGTGAGTTTAACATCGGTGATTTGCAAACTATTAGAAAGACTTTAAAAAAACCTTTTATTTTCCCTTTTAAAAAAAAATTGATAAACCCATCTCAACATGGGTTTTTAAAACCCAGGTCATGCTTAACAAATATGTTATGTTTTTTTGGGAAAATGTCACAAAGTGGCTAGATGAGGGGTCACCAGTAGATATAATCTACTTAGATTTTAAAAAGCCTTTGACAAAGTGCCACACCAAAGACTACTACTTAAAATAAAGGCCCATGGCATAGGAAATGGAATGATCAACTGGATAGAAAAATGGCTTATTGGTAGAAGACAAAGAGTAGTAGTTGATGGGGAGGTTTCAAACTGGAAAACGGTTTTGAGTGGGTACCGCAGGGATCAGTACTGGGACCTATTTTATTCTTAAATATATCAATGATTTGGATGATAAAATAACAAGCAAGGTGTTAAATTTGCCCGGGCGACACAAAAGTGTTTAGGGAAAAATTTAAAAATGATGCAGATAGACAGCATTTACAAGATGATCTTAATAAGTTGATAGAATGGTCTGAGAAGTGGGAAATGCTGTTTAATTTTGGGAAAATGTAAGTGCCTTCACAAAAAGGGCATGGGAATGAAGATGCACAATATACAATGGGTGATACTGTACTAAATACTACCTTAAAAAGGGAAAAAGGGCTTAGGGTTAACTATTATGCTGACATGAAGGTATCAGAGCAGTGTGGAATTGCAGCAGCAAGGGAAACCAAATTTTTGGGTTAATTAGGCAAAAATAGTGTACAAAGAAAAAAAACCAAAATACCGCTGTATAAAAAAATAGTTAGGGCCCCACTTAGAATATTGTATACAAGCATGGGGGCCATATTGCAAGAAGGATATTGATATGCTAGAAAGAGTACAAAAGGGGAGCAACCAAAATGATACCAAAACTCAGGAATATTAGTTATGAAATGCGTCTAAAAGAATGGGCAACAACACTAGAAACCAGAAGATTGAGAGGAGATCAGATTTTAGGTGTTTAAAATATTGAATGGATATGAAAATATTTACAGAAATATTTTTTTCCCGTCAAGGAAGAGAGAAGGACTAGAGGGCCCGGGGTTTCATTAGCAAAGAAGCAGTGTAGACTAGATATTAGAAATTTTTTTCATTTTCACAAAGAACAATAAACGAATGGAACAGATTATCAGCTGATTGTGTAGGTGCTAGCAGTGTTAATATATTTAAAAATAAAAAATCGACATATACCTAAGAAGGGCGGGGTATACTTAGATAGATAGGTTGGACTCTCGATAAGCCAAATGGCTTCCTAGTCCACCGGCCATCTAGAGTTGAATCTCTAGGTGGCAATCTTGTTAAATCTTGTTAAATCTTGTTAACTACTACTACTACTACTACTACTACTACTACTACTACTACTACTACTACTACTACTACTACTACTACTACTACTACTACTACTAATAATAATAATAATAATAATAATAATAAGAAGAAGAAGAAGAAGAATATTTATAATATATAAAATATATGATAAAACCGGCTGAATAACAGTAAGAGCAAAATTTAATTAACAGTTAAGGTGGAGGAGAATCCTTCTAATATTACATGTATAATGACTATCTTCCAGCGAGGTGTAGGTTTAGTGAGGATTCGTGCAACAATTATCAGTAGATGGCAGCACCTAACATACATTCTCACACAATCCCAGCAGAGGCGACACTAGTCACTTTCAATAATTATGTGATGACATTTGCTCCCCTTCCACGTAAAACACATCAATGTATATCAAAGATAGTTACGTACAAATTGTCTTCGCGCATTAATTTCAGCGTGGCTGGATACTTTTAAGATAATCAGAGAAAGTGTTTGATTGAACAAGTCTGCTGGACAGTGAAGTCTAAAACGCTTTGAGCAACCCCGATGGTTGAGTACTGTACTATATAAGAACTTACGTTTATCAGCTTAACCGTAAGTCCAGCCATACACATGTCCTGTTTTGCACATTTGAGCAGCCATAAAAATGCATGCGTCTACATCCTATCAAAACATAGCAAATGGTTCATGTTCATTTTCACCCAATGAGCACCGTGCTCACTGGTTGACAATAAATTGCATAATTATAAATTGATCACGTTTTTCGTAAAGACACGACTGCGGAAATTTCAAGCTGTGCTGCCGTCTTTGATTATGTATTCCTAATATAATCCAACTTCCTTACACGTTTTTATGTAACCTTTGACTGATAAATGGAAACCAATCTCAAAACCATGAGGAAGTATTGCATTTTGCCAAAGAAACAATTATTGTTCACTTTTTGGTTTAATCAAATATGCACATATCTTATTGTGAGATCTGTATATGGTGACGACAACATTTGTCTTTGCTATGTTTGTACAGTCGCGGAATGACTGGCACCACGTGACCCTGGTGTGGACAGGTTATAGGGTGGAAATGTACATGGATGGCGTGTGCAAGGATTCAGCCTCACTGAGCGGTAAACACTCATCACTTCGAACTAATTCTAGATGTTTCCAGTGCTATGCAACTTTCTACTAACTGATTGTTCCGTAAATGTTGTGATAACACTGATCTTGTTATATCTCAGCATATGACGTTCATAGATCATTGTCACTAAACAGATTGTTCTGTGCTGGCTCTGAGGGTGACCATTACTTGTCGTTCTCAACGGATTCAAGCATTGGTTCTGCTGAACTCGTCTCGAACTACAAGGACTTTAAAGTGACATGATCAGTTCAGCTTTTTATTTTTATTGCAAAATCTTGTTAATCAATATAAGTTATAACAATTGTAGCGTCCTGACCGCCAATAAATATTTTATCGAAACAGAACTGACTTCGTAATGTTAAACGTCGCATGTTTATAAGAATCCCGACGCTGTCACTCAAATCGCCGCGAATGACACCCACCCTTTGACCTTTACCAACTGGGAGCCGTGCACCTGGCTGGGTATGGCGTTAGTGGCGTCAACTTGTGTTCACGTGATACTGCATCGCGTGATCATGCATTTCTTTCTGGGCTTTTAGCCACGCCTACAACGGTTTCGAAAACGCCTCATGGTCGATGTGTACACAGAGTTAAGCGCCCTTACTTCGCCTATTTTCAACCCCTAAATGGTATATGAAAACATATTTTGACTGTCATTACGCTATAATAGGTATACTTTATACGGTATAACATGATTTTGCAATAAAAATAAAAAGCTACGAACGGACCATGTCGCTTTAACGTCCACAGGAGAGACAAGGAGGGGACCCCATGGTGGGTGTCCCCTCCTTGAGCGGATCCAAAACACTCTAAAAACTGAAGAAACTAACAATGGCTGCTTATCATCGACCACCTTCTACTATGAATTCATGTTGCATTGTCCAAGTTAGCAGGTAGAAGTACAGGCTCTTCACACTTTTCGTTTCGTAGCACATCGTTTGATAATGTTCTGTATCACATGCAGGTGGACGTCTCTATAACACCTTGTGTCCGTTGGTTGTGGCGGGTGAGCCGAAGAAACGGAGTGAAGATGTTGTCCCGTATATGGGATACATGGACCAAGTAAGACACCATTCACCAGTTCCGCGATAGGTTCATTTCAGACGTACGCAAAGAATCCTGTGTAAAATTGCGTTTATTTACACAGCGTAAGATTCATTGTAACCATGCTGTAACAACAGCTGTATTCTGTACGGACAAAGTAATCCTTA
>JAODUO010000097.1:15000-20000 GCA_025642075.2 Ridgeia piscesae | reverse complement strand
GGGGATCCGTTAGCCAATGAAACAGAATATATCATTGACCCCTCACCTCGGTGAAACAGTAAAAGAGTGACCTTCACCCATAATCGAACTTCCATCCGACACTGTCCGAACATGCGGCAGGAGACCAGAAAACATCAGACATGCTGCATTACCGTACTGTATTGTGTAATAGTGTATCTGGCCGTTAACATGTCAGATCGCCGTGGCGAGGCGAGGCGAGGCGAGGCGAGGCGAGGCGAGGCGAGGCGAGGCGAGGCGAGGCGAGGCGAGGCGAGGCGAGGCGAGGCGAGGCGAGGCGAGGCGAGGCGAGGCGAGGCGAGGCGAGGCGAGGCGAGCGCACACCACAGTAACGACAAACACGTGCGACTAAAAGTTCCAGCTGACGTACACAGTTTAAGATAACGCAATCCATGCCCTCGTAGGGTCCTTTGTCGAATCTACTCTCCTGTTGACATTATGGAGAGGGACAGCTGTCGGAGCGTCGGGTCGTTGATAGACGGTAATTCCACCGGCCAGTAGGGCTGACCATCGTCCGAATGTTCCCATGGTGATGATGCTGTGGTTGCATCGAGAGAGAATGGCGAAGTCGACATCTGCACTGTGGCCGACGGAGAAAACTGTCGGACGTTCCGTTATAAAGTTCACCTTTGACCACTCGATATCGTCGGAGCAAACAACGTACATTGTTTTGTTTTTAAACAGGCGGTTGAAGAATGTCACAGCGTGACTGAAATACGCATCGTCCGATACCAAATCCCCTTTCTTTCGCCGGAGTAGATAATCTGTTCGCCGGATGTGGACGGCGATCACAGCGACGTCCGACGGCGTAAGGTGGTACTTCGCCATCGAACGCCGCAAATATGCATCCGCCTCATGCTGGACGTCGTCGCGGAAGCGGAAATGATTCTGCACGAGATCTCGCAAGACGAGTGCGCGATATCTCCAATGTGCAAAGAAACCAAACATTTCGATATCAGTCCGTGGATCCAAGTATTCCGTGCCGTTGTCGTAAGCAGGTCCGAGCACGTACTGGGGCCAGTCTCGGCCCGGCCGATCATCCGGGACCACCGTCGCGTTCAGCTTGAACAACGTCAGTAGGGGATTGTTGGCAGAGATCACGTGACGCATGCCATTCCTGCGCGCGACGCCATATAAACCGGCGTAGATGGACATCCGGTTTCCGGTCCGGCCCATGAATATGGCCGACAAACGTCCAGCATCCGGTGCAGGCTCCAGAAATGTCGAAGTATTCGTCCGATATCGCAGCACGATATTCCGATTGGAAGTGACCACGATACCGCGTGATTTAAGATTGTCATAGTTAGTACTTCCTAGTTTCTTCTCTATCATTTCCAAGCGACGGAGACTGCTGATGGAGATAACGCGATGATTGGAGTCCGGTAGAAATAAACCAACTGGCTCGGCGTGCGCAGAGTTGAAGCCTCCATTCCTGACGAGCTTGGAATTAGAGTCGCGCGTGGAATTACGGCCGCCACCTTTGACGTGCATAGAACTGTAGCCGCGGCGCTGAACACGCGGGTAGCTTGAGCGTCGACCAGCACGGACCACAGTTGACGTATCCATATCCGTAGGTTCAGCCCAGAAAGTAGACAATGACACAGAACCTTTGGGCAAATTTGAGATGAGACAATACACCACTATTGCCACGATTGTCAGAGCAGCAAAACGGTGTGTTATTGCCAGGAGAAAAGACATCGTTTGCAGCTGTCGTGTTCTACGACAGAAGGCGAATCCCAGTGTCGTGCGTGTCGATAGAAATGACTTCCCTATCAAATGTGTTACACGCTATTGTGTAAGGAAATATGAGCAATACGAATGCAGGTGTTAATGAGGACAGATTTTTTTCGTGTGTGCATGGGTGCGTGGAAAATACGAAATTCGATATATCTCAATTATACCACGGACTTATATGCACTGGACTGCTGTCTCCGGGTTCAAGGCCGCTAGAGTAGCGCAGCAAGGTCAACCTAGCATAAGATGTATAAGTTACTTCCGGTTGTCTGCTGGTTGCCGGCAATTTCGCAGTTGACCGCAGGAAAACATCGTTTTAATAAGACATTTGGATAAACTCTTACATGACACGTATGTTTAATAAAATCATAGCAAATACATTGTTTGGAAAGTTGTTTTGAGTGAAGTATTGACGATTTTAAACGGCTAAAATGCGTTGCCGCGAAAAGAATCATCCACCCAACTTGGCAACTACGAAGTACTAGTCCGTGTTGCAATTTATCAGTAAATAAATTTACGGAAAATATAGTAGGTAGCCCTGCTGTAGGCACTTCAAAAAAAATACCACAGGATTTAGGCTTAAATGAAAGGTATTAAGTTACAGATCACGTAACTGTTAATTTTATTACGATACCTTTATTAGATCCAAAATTATTGCAATTTAAAAACGAAAAAATTGCGCTAAATTTGTGTATCTCTTATAATGGTAAAATAAGCTCATTTTTGTTTCTGTTGATAAATATTCGAATAAGTGACTTTAAAATGGCATAACGTTGTAATTTATAGAACTATTAAAATATTGTTTGCAACATTTTAAAATACATTGAATGGAGTGATACATTTTCAATACTGATGTTTTTTCATACTAATTAATCCAGTTAATTAGCTAATATTAGTTAAGTAGTGCACCAAGTTAACAGGCCGAAACATTCTAATTAACACCAGCCGAGTCCATAAATATGAAGATATTTATACATAATATTATTATTCAGTGTGCATAACCACATTTATTACGAGAATAAATATATATTAACTAGTCATGTAATAATAAATTAGTTAATAGGTGATAATTGGCATATAATATATATTAACTAGTCATGTAATAATAAATTAGTTAATAGGTGATAATTGGCATATAATATATATTAACTAGTCATGTAATAATAAATTAGTTAATAGGTGATAATTAGCAGGCAACCTCAACAGACAGAAACTTTTTTTGTAAAATGCCACAATGTCCATGAATATGTTTATATTATATAAACATAAAACTTTGTAAAACCACCTTACTTATGGTAAGAGATATAAATTAAATAATTATGTAATAAAAAATCATTAATAATAAATTAATGAATAAATCAATATATAATTAGCAGCCGTACTTTGTATATACACATGAATAAACGGCCATAATGTCCATAATTATTAAGACATGTCCACATTGATTACGGTAGTAAATATACATTAGCCAGAAATTTCATATTAACACCAACTTAATTAATAAGTTAAAATTGGCTAATGTTAGCATGCTAACTCGGCAAAGGGTTATGTTTTGATGAAAGCCAGCAGTAAATAATTATGAAGTAAATATAATTTATGCAATGTTTAGAACCATATGAAACATTATGATCAACCATCAATAAATACATGTCATTAAATAATAGCTTTATTAATAAATATTATCTAAATAACAAACTCAACAGATTAATGCATGACAATGAAGCACAGTTGTCATACTTCACTTGTTTATGGGTGACCGTGTGTTTACAGGTTGGACAAATACTGCAGGCTCAGTAGAGACCAGTAATAAATGTTTACCATTTCATAATATTCTGCATTTCAACATGAACTTGATGAAGTAATGTTTATAAATGTTAACAGTGTTTCGTCACTGACTCCAACATCTCGTGTGCCAAATGCTGCTTTCTTGGTTACCCTCCATAGGGATAAAGTGCATGGTGAAGAAGCTGCTCACATTACTCCACCTCACAAATCTTTTTGCAATATTCACAATATTCTGCAAGATCTACGCAGGAATGTTCATAATCCAGTGTGTCCTGTGTCGTACAGAAACCATCTAATTCCAGTGCTTTGTAATTAAGTTGTAAAGTGATGTCTGTATTATTCAATGTGTAATTGTGTATTATGTGTCACATTCAGCGAGATAAATTGTGTAAAATTATTTAATGTATGCAGATGATGCCTATGATATATTGACGACTTTGTAGGCTATGTACCTTGAACTACTACCTTCACAGTTGACAGATAGTTTTGTTCAGGCAATGCAATAATGCTGTGTTCTTGTCTATTAAAACTGCAGTGTATATGTCATGTTCACAGGGACTGTATCTTTAGACAGTGTAGATATGTTGCTGTGTCATCTTCAGCCAGATGAAGCTTGTAATCATGCATACACGTAATGTGTGTAACTTTCAGGTGCGAGATTTCTGAAATAAAACAATTCAAAGTGCATGTAATAACTACAATAATTAATCAAACACATAGAATTATTGTATATCCATGCCAAGCATTTAAATACATATACTAGAAATAACAAATACACAATTCTTAGTAATGCTTAAATTTCTAGAAGTAAAATGCATTATTATTATTAATTATAATTAGGAATAGTTGTAGTGATATTTTATTCACAATAATAAAACAGGATCAGAATAAATAAATTGCACATGAACAATCATCAAAATATAAATAACACAAATCAATAATAAATACAAGCGAATGGCAGTAAATATTGAAAACAGTTATCAATGCCTAACTGGGCTTGGGCCTAGGCCAAGCAAGGGCTGGTATAAACTGACAGCACAGAATGACAGATCGGTTAAATGATCGGCTGTTGTTAAACTGGCTTGAGATTAACAAATTATTATGAATATTTAAACATTACATATAATTCCAATCTATGAACTTACACCCATAGCAAGACTAGTTAAAACTTGCGTCACTTGCCCAAGAAAAAAGTTAGCCTTGCCTTCGGTATTGTTTACGCCATTACGCCGACACCCCGATGCATATTATACGTCATGTACGACGAAAATAGAATTAAATAAACCATTTAGAACTACACTGGAGATAGCCACAACATTTACCAAACTAGGTACAGTCATCGTTTAGGAAAATTATCACTATTATTGAATTAAACAGTTATATTCACCGCAAGAATCCTGTCGATGTTTGGCATCTCCATCGCAGTGGCTAGTAGACCGGAAGTGGGGAGTACATCTTGTGCG
>JAODUO010000097.1:5000-7500 GCA_025642075.2 Ridgeia piscesae | reverse complement strand
AAGGTAGGATTCGGTAGGATTGGAACAGCGTCTTCACCGGTTATATACACTTGGAGCGTCGAGAGACAATGAGCTTATGTGATATCTCATCTCTTCGTATATGATATTTTGCATAACACACGTGTTTGGTTGTAAATGTTAATTTCAAGATTATTTTACATTTGCAGTGTGTGATGGACACTACGGTCCGCAATAAGGCGTGTGAACGGGAGGGGAAATGGGGAACGAGTCTCACTACTGCCAAAAGGGACAGGAGGAAGGGTTAGCCCTCCAATATATAAGAAGTCGGGGTGTTGTTTTGTAACTGGATGTTTTAGTGAGCTTTAAAAGGGTTCCAATTGGATTGTTTATGAAAACCTTAAAATGTGTGTTGGATCGCTTGAACGGAGGTTTTGGTAAATAATATGAAGTACTTCTTTGGCGAGATTCAACCTTCCGAATATTCGTCACGCTGCCGCACGAATGAAGCGGTGTCCGCTCACACGCAACTCACCAGAAGACTAATGAGAACGCGCTCCAGGCGCTAAATGAGTAGGCGAAGCGGGGTATTGAGAGCCGAGAGTTGTAGGGCCTTTGAGGGCGGCTGAACTTGACGCAGCCTTGACCGGAAGGACAGTCCCTGCTTACACGACGCACATTCTCATTCGACACCCACACACCCCTGGAGCCTTGGAAGTTTTTCTCGAATGACAAGCATGTGATTTCTCCATTTGCGTCTGAAACGCCAGATTCAACATTTGTATTACCGAAAATCCTGCTGTCATTCACGGCTGTACCTCCGCAGCCACACATGGAGGCACCCGCGTTTTTTGCCTATATTTCAAAATATGTTGACAGTTTAACTTAATGTGTAACTTGGCATGACTTGTCGACCTATACAAATAGGTTACGTTGCTACCTGATGATGGTTTTTACTGTTAAGAAAACGCTTGTCTAGTTATAAAACATATCTTAAATATAGGCGTTGTATTATATGATCATAAATGCCAGTGTGTACATACCAACGAACTAACATGTTCGTCAACGAATTGATACTGGTAGTGTGTGTGTATGTGTGTGTGTGTGTGCGTGTGCATATATGTGTGCACGTATGTGTATGTATGTATGTATGTATGTATGTATGTATGTATGTATGTATGTATGTATGTATGTATGTGTGTATGTATGTATGTATGTATGTATGTATGTATGTATGTATGTATTTATGGGAAATGGGTGTGTCTGTATATATGTATGTATGTATGTATGTATGTATGTATGTATGTATTTATGGGAAATGGGTGTGTCTGTATGTATGTATGTATGTATGTATGTATGTGTGTATGTGCTTGTGCATGCATGTATATACATATATATATATATATATATATACATACATATACATATATATATATATATATATATATATATATATATATATATGTGTGTGTGTGTGTGTGTATGTGCGTGCGCATGTGTGCGTGCGCATGTGTGCCTGTGTGTATATTCTGAGAACGTGTCATTGGGGGATACAAGTTCTCATTATTGTCACTAATAAAGAATCATACGTGTCAACGATGAAAGACACACATTTTTCAACGATGGGAAGAGTTTATGGGAGTGTACACCTGGTATTCATAATTATTGTTTAGAAGTGGACTGGTATTTCAGAGTCACTACATTGAGCCTAATACTATCTTATGTGGAGAGACAAGTGGCACATACCCGAACTCCCTTGAAGCGACACCACAACACACACAGCTAGTACGACTGGTGTGACGTACATCTTCCTTGTTCTAAAACGTGTAGACCAAATGTCAGTGTGTGTCTATGTGCGTGTGAACAGGTGTACTAGGGCGTAATTATGCTTATATGTGTATATGTGTAAATATGTGTATATGTGTATATGTGTATGTGTATGTGTGTATGTGTGTATGTGTGTATGTGTGTATGTGTGTATGTGTGTATGTGTGTACGTTTGTACGTGTCTACGTGTGAACATGTGAACGTATGTACGCGTGTATGTGTGTATGTGTATATGTATGTATATGTGCATGCTAATGTGAGTGCATTTGTGAAGATTGTTGCGTGTGTTTACATGTAATAATATTACATCGGATACGAACATATCGTACATACGTAAGACTACGGGTGTGGTATGTATATACTACCTACTAATATATATATATATATATATATATATATATATATATATATATATATATATATATATATATATATATGTATATATATATATATATATATATATATATATATATATATATATATATATACATACATATACATACATGCTAATTAATACGTCATGCATTGGATATTAAGCTATTAGGCCTTAAATAATATAAAAAAACGTTCATATGTTTTGCGCCACTCCAGGCCAGGCCAGGCCAGGCCAGGCCAGGCCAGGCCAGGCCAGGCCAGGCCAGGCCAGGCCAGGCCAGGCCAGGCCAGGCCAGGCCAGGCCAGGCCACGCCAGGCCAGGCCAGGCCAGGCCAGGCCA